>JAMXBD010001943.1:0-264480 GCA_024138025.1 Combretum micranthum | reverse complement strand
CCCTTATTGCCCGTATTCCTAAGAAAGAGGTGCAAAAGCAATGAATGACTTCAACCTATTAGTTTGTGCAAGATAATCTACAAAATCATTTCGAAGCTGATTGTCCAAAAAATTAGGCCATTTCTGGGCCAACTCATTTGTCCTTTGCAAGCTAGTTTCGTCTGAGGAAGATCTACCCAAGACAACATCATTCTTCTTCAAGAAATTATGAGCTCCTTTAACAAAAAGAGAGGAAAAAGGGATGGATGGTTTGCAAAGTGGATCTTACGAAAGCTTTTGACTCTCTTGAATGGGATTTCACCCTTAATACTCTTATCTACTTAAATTTTTCCTAGTTCATGGCATAACCTTACTGCCTCCTATTTCTCCTCTGCCTCTTTCTCTTGTATCATAAATGGAGGTATGTCCAGACCTTTTGAAGCCTCAAGGGGATTAAGACAAGGAGATTCGCTCTCCCCTTACCTTTTTATTCTAGCCTTGGAAATTATGAGTCAGTGGATTAATTCATGTGTGGAGAATAATTGGTGGAAACCAGATAAGTTTAAAGGCTTGGGCTTTAAGATCTCTCACCTTTTCTTTGCTGATGAACTCCTATTTTTTGGAGAAGCCTCCCTTAAAATTGCAGTGTGTATGCAGCAAGTCCTTTCAAATCTAGAAGCCACTGCAGGCTTGAAAACAAATTTCAATAAATCTTTGGTTATCTTCTCTCCAAACACTCCCATCAACCTTAGAGAGAAAATTTGTTTGAAAGCAAACTTTAAGGGAAAGAGAAGATATAGGTAAATATCTAGGAATCTCCTTTGACAAAAAAGGTGATGTCAAAAAGGAACATCTAGAGGAGACACTTGGAAAATCAAGAGGAAACTTGCTGGATGGAAAACCAATCGTCTATCTATGGTGGGAAGATAGGTCCTTATCAAATCAGTACTCGAAGGAATTTTAGGCTACAGCTTACAATCTACAAACTTCCTGTGTCCTTCATGATCAAAATGGAACACATTATTCTGGACTTCTTCTGGGACTACAATAGTCAAAATGAAGTTAAAAAATGGCATGACATAGAAAGGAGGAAAGTTTCGCTCCCTAAAGAAAGTGGTGGAACGGGTATTTGGGTTCTTAGGAAAAGAGGGAAAGCATGCGCCATGCGATTAACATGGAAAGGCCTTACTACAAAAGTCTCTTGGGCTAATCTTCTAAGGAAAAAATTACATAGAAGGAAAGCTCAAGGGAAACAAGGAACCGGAGGAAGCTGTAAAACTACGAAGGAAATCATTAATTGTTTAGAAGAAGGTCTTCTCTTAGGGTATTACAGAATTAGAAATGGCATGTTTACCTCCTTCTGGCTTGATACCCGGAAGGAGGAGGGATCCTTTAGGAAGCTTGTTGAAGGTCCCCTGTCTAAGGACATGGAATAGTTGAAAGCCGCTGAAGCATGGTCGGATTTTGGATCATGGGATGAAGATAAGATTCGGTATCCTCTTGATGCACAAATTGAATTCTGCTTGGGCTTTTGTACTATTGACCAAGATGGGGACTATGAGGATGTCTAGTGCTTTAGTGATAACATTAATGGCCATCTTACCATCAAAGAGGCATATAAGAAATGCTGTTAAGACCACAATGTTTCCACCACAACCGAAACAATTGGATTTGGCAAATCCCAATTTACCTAAAAATACAATTCTTCCTTTGGAGATGCACAGATAGAGGACTCCCGACTAAGGAAAACCTCCTATGTAGAGGTATGTTAGTGGCATCGGATGCATGCATCTTTTGTAATGCTCATCAGGAATCTGATCAACATCTGTTCATACCCTGCCCTTGGATCAAAGCTCTATGGCATCAACTGGGAGGGAACCTAAACGTATATAATTCTAACTCCGATTTTGTGAGCTGGTTTCAATATAACTTCTTACCCGTTGGAAATATAAGTTGGGAGGGCATAGCTATTCCCCAAAAGGTATGGTTGAGTACCTTCCTTTGGAATGTCTGGTTAGAGAGGAACAAAAGGATTTTCAGCAATGTCAAGAATGAGACTCTTCACTAAATCATCAATTGCCAAGTTAGGGAAATATAGGCAACCCAAAAACTTTCAAAAGGCATTCCAACCCTTAATAGAGGATCCTGTTGTTGGCAACCTCCAGCTAAGGACTCTTTAAGCTCAACACTGATGCATCTTTCCATTTGAATGCAAAAAAAGGCTGGCCTATGGGGTATCATTAGAGACTCAAAGGGAAAAATCTTAAAAGGATGCATTAATACTATCTCATCTACCTCTCCTCTTGAAGTAGAAATTAAAGCTATTTTGCAGGAAATGCGTTTAGCTGTAGATCTTAATATCTCTCATCTTGTTATTGAAACTAACTCACCCTTAGCTATGAGATGATTTGTAGCTAAGAATATTGATTGTGAGTTTATCCCTGTTGATCTTATTCTCTGCAGGTCTTTAATCAGAACGATCCCAACTTGGATGCTTCACTGGATGAGTAAAGATGCCAATGGTCTAGCCATGACCTTGTTGTTGGAGGTTGGAAAGGAGTCTCAAGTTTTGTTTTTGACAATATCTCTAATATGTATTTTGTCTTATCGGAGAACTCCACGAAAGAACTCCATTGTTTCGCTCATGATTGGGATTGTTTCTAGGATGAAAAGAATAATCCTTCTCTACTGTTGGTTTGTAATATGTTGGAACCTTGGCCAGTTTGTTGGTCTCTGACCAATATCATGTAATGAAATCTTGTTTTTACTAAAAAAAAAAGTCTTTTTGCTCATTCATTAAGGTTTTTTTGTCACATATAACAATATTTAATGATGAAGTTATGAGCGAATCCGCTTTTTAGTTTGCCAAAATGATGGTGATTTACTGAGATGAGAACAGATTTCGAAACTGGCGGAAGACGGGAAAAAAATAATAAAATAAAATAAATAAAAGAACAATTTATAAAACAAGCCGTCTTTACAAACAGAGCCGAACGTGCAGAGATGCCATCACAAGAGTAGCGTCTATTTTCATCCCGTTCAAACGAAAAAAAAAAAAAGACTGTGGATAAAAATAAAATAAAAAACAATAAAACTCTCCGTGGGCGAAACCTTAATGGGTTTCCTCTACCCACCCTTAATGGGCTGAAAGGGTTGTCAAAGTCTGACACGTAGTGAAAAATATGGACCAGACAGGCTTATTCAACTTTCGTCGAAATCCAAACCTTGCTTGAAGCTAGTCACGTGACTTCAATGAATTAAAATCATCTTAACTCGAATTGCATATATATGATTGGAAAATAATAATAATTATTTCGATTGATTATAGTCTATTAAACTTGAGCTTAAGCTTAAAATTTCAAAGTTTGAACTTACTCGGGTTTGAGATTTTAAGCTTGACCTTGATTGAAGTAACATTTCATATGTTTAAACTTGACTTAGTTAAACTCATTTAGACTTGATTTATTAAAAAATATTTTAAATTCAAATTCAAATAATATTACTCAAACTCAATTTAAATTCGTAAACTAATCAAATTAAAAATATGAAATTTGAGCTCGCTATAATAAGATATCCTAATAGTTTATTGAGTTGAGCTTGACATTAACTTTGATTATCATCGAACTGAATTCAAGGAAATATTAAGCTGAGCTTGAATAATTTATATATTGATTAGGTTCATTTGTACTCTTAATTATAATAAGAAAATAGTAGCAGATAAAAAAGTATTTTGGGTAACTTACTAAAAATGAAAATCAGTATCTTGTTAATCAATCCAATATGAAATTTCATTATTTAATAAATATTTTATTTTTTCACCAATTATTTTAGCATTACTGTGAAGTAGGAGCAGTATCCAATTAGACGCTTGAAGCGCAAAGGAAAAGAAAAGATAAGAGCAACCGGGCCTTCCAAATGAACAATAATTAGCAAAAATTTAATAAAAGATAAAGTCAACCTTGTACATCAACGAGTTTTCTATGCTTTTGGTATGTTTTGTATTTGTTTCGGAAAGGGGAATGGACCCAAATCCGTTTAAAAGTGAGACCCGTATGCGCGTTTAGGATTCTTATCTTCTAGAAGGTGTAGAACAGAACTGTGTTGATTACTCAAAGTCGCTGGTAGATTTAGATTTTAGTTTCCCAGCCGCCATCATAAAATCATCCTACAAAACAGTACGAAGAAGCAATCTTAAGTTTTCTTAGCTTACCTTAAATCCTTTGTGAAAAATTTTTAGATTTCTACTCATTCAGATTCCTCAAAAGCCGTTGGCTTGTCTTTTTTTCTCTTCCTCTAACCCCTCAGTCAAACAAAAATTAGGGTTTTTGAACTAAAACCAGAATCCAATGGCGTACGTAGATCACGCCTTCTCAATCTCAGATGAGGACATAATGATCGGTACTTCCTATGCCGTCAACAACAAGCCTCCAATCAAAGAAATCGCTCTCGCCGTCTCGCTTCTAGTCGTCGGAACCCTAGGTATCGTCATCGGCTTCATGATGGCCTCCTACCGAATCGGCGGAGATCGAACCCACGGTATAGCCACTTCATTATCATATTTTTACATATTCATGAAATTAAAGTTAAAAGGTTAATGAATGAAAATCCAATCTTGACTGTTGATTGGTACTGCTGCAGGTGTATTCTTTGTGATATTAGGGGCAATCTTGTTCATACCGGGCTTCTATTACACTCGAATCGCGTACTATGCTTATAAGGGTTACAAAGGTTTCTCCTTTCCAACATCCCACCCGTCTAGTCTTAGCAAGTACACTCCCGAACGTACAGTTTTTTGCTTTTTTTTTTTTTTAAGTTTTTCTATTGTATTATATTTTTAAGTTTCCTTGTATCTGTTTTAGCTTCACTACTTTACTGTTTCCGCACTTTGTCTACTGATTTTGCTGCTGCTCTTGTAAGTATCACTTGACAGATCCTGTGTTTTATATTATCCACCGTCTAAAGTGTTTGGATATCTTTTTCCATTTTGCTAGCTGAGCTAAAACCCAGATTCATGCTTTTTTTGTTGGAATCGGTCTAATGTTGCTAGTGTCTTCGACTTTCGAATAGATCAATGGTCGGAATCGGGGAGAATCACATAATATTGATGGGATTTCGGGGGTGAGAGTTCTGCTGTTGGATCTGGAAAAATAAACTTCTGTTCTTGTTGCTTTGTGTATAAAGTACATATGATTTGAAGTTGGGGAGGATTAGTTTGTAGGGTTCATGAATGTACTCACTTTCAATGTCTCAAAAAGCGTTACTTTAGATGTGTGAAGAGGAGGCTGAATGAACAAATGGTGGGCAAAATTGGGATAGATTATGAATATTGAAACCAGGGCAATTTTCATCCAGCCTAATTCCTGCAGATTGGTTTAAATGATTGCTGCATGACATGATTTTGCAGAATAAAGGGCACAGGGAACTCCTCCAGAAGCCTTATGCAACACATATGTTTAGTGGGTAAATTTTCTAATAGTGGTATAGCACTTTGAATGCTTATATTTTTGTTTGGATATATGGTATATCCATTCAATAATCAAGGAAGAAATGTACAGCTGTTTAACGAAGAGCTACTTTATTCCATTACAAGAGCAAGCAAAATCATGGCTGGAAACTAGTGTAATCTAATGTTTAGTCGACCAATATAGTTTAGCACAAGCAAGGACTTGACTGGGGTGCCAAAAACTTAGGTTGAACAGTGGGTTTCCCTAGATGAGCTGCACTATGGATCCTTTAAAAAACAATACAGCACTGCTGCTAGAGCTGCTCTGCAAACAAAGATTTTCAATTTTGAGGTCAATGCTGTTAAAATAAGGCCTGAATTTGCTCCTAACCATAAGAAGTAGGATGTTGGACAACCCAGCTTTTGTTTTTCATTGATAGAAAACTTGCAAAGAGAAGGACGCTAAAAACCAGGTGGCTTCTACTCCATGCAATCAAAGGAAGCAGTTAGTATAATTGGTGACATCCCAGAGGATTAGTCTGTTAAAGGTCTGTAGCTTCTCTGCTAAGCAAGCCATTATACAAAAGCATCGTTCCACAAACAACCTTGCGCCAAGAAACTTCTAATGCTTTACACGTGTGTGATGATATACACGTAGGTTACTAAAATAACCTCTTTCCCTCTCAAAGAAAATTAATGATGGGGCAGTTCTAGTTACAAATAAATTATATTTACAAAATTTTGAAAGTTTTACTTAACTTTATAATTTGAGGTTTAAAAAAGAGAACTTTGTTAATTCTAGATATTGAGAAATTAAAGATATAACCTTCTTTGTATGATTCTATACCTTTTAAGCACCCACATTGGAGGCATGTCACCTGCAGTGTTAGTATAGGTGACAAATGAAATGAGACTTTCGCAACGAACACTCGAGGTTTTATGTTTGCTTTCAATTGTCACTTTAGCAAAAACAAGAGAGAATATAACAAGAGGTTGCATATGGACTTGCCAGTTTAGCAGGGAGAGACCAAATGATATAACGTGTGGTCATACAATGTATGATCTTCCAACGAATCCATTGCATAATTAAAAGGTGATACCCAGGATAGTCACCCTTGTGACCCTTGCTGTATTAGGTGATTAGGCCCCGTGGAAGATGTCTGTTCGTTTGGCCATATTAGAAGAGGTGTGATAAGCTTCAATGCATTTACCCTGCAGTTGATCTACTATAGATCAAGGCATATCTTTTGGAGATGATCTCATTACCTCATTTATTTACTGGATTGAACCATGGCCCAGATAAGGAGGATCTCTTGGAGGTCGTTATGGGTCGTTTCGGGTCCAGAACTTGACGTGAACCATCGGTTTCCAGTTCCAAAATGGTGGAACTAGAACTAGACCCATAGGAGCCGGTCCGGTTTCCACGGTTCCATTATAGTCTAGAGGAATCAGGAGCCGTGAAATAAAAAAAATCAATTAAGTAATTTACTTAATTTAAGTAAAAAAATAATTACAAAATAAATTTTTAGCTTGAAATAACATTGGGTCTATTAAAAGAAATTCTATATTTATGTATTTATTTATATATAATCACTTACACTTTTTTCACTTGCACTTTTTTAGTTATCATACTAGTAAGATGTCACTATAAAAATATTAAGATACAAATAAGTCTCTACAATACAAAAACAAGTCTTACTTTGTTAAGAATTACAAGTTTACATAAACTTAACAACACTTCATTTCAAATATATTTATTACTTATGTGGTAATAACAACACATTAAATACCATGAATAGAAAATAAATTTTTTTATTAATGTGAAAATAGTTTTAAATATTTGTTTTTAATTAATTTTTTTAAATTAATTTTCTTTCGTTGTTTTTTCTCTTTTTTAATTTTTGTGTAACACTACAATCGGAAACTGTCGGTTCTCTAGCTGGTTCTTGAACTAGCAGTTCTAAAACCATTGGATCAAGCGGTTTTGGGTGGAACTTAAGACCCTCTAGAACTGGTTGGTACTTTGCCGGTTTGGACTCGGCATCTTCGGGCTGGTATCTGGTTTAGGAATAGTGATGATGGGTGCGGTCGGCTTTCTGTTCCGAAGCAGCCTGTGATGATGTCTAGATCCTACCCACTTCCGTAAGCTGACAGCTAAGAAGGGTGAAGTGTTTTTGCTGTGAGATTTGTTCCGTTGATTTACTTAGTAACTGTTCCAGAGTTTGAAAGATGGAGTTTATTCAAGGGAGGTGATTTTAACCAATTGAATATTTCCAATTTGTATTGCGGTTTAGAGGGATGGATGTACTGTATGTAAGCATTTCAGGCCGGGGTTTGTGTAATAGATTTGTATGTCTAGCTTGCAGGTGACGGCAATGACATGATAGCTAACAAACAATTCTCTCTTTCCCTGATTCCCTCTACCCTTTGCTCTCTATCTCTCTCTCGATTTTATATATATTATATATATATTCTTTTTTTCCTTTGAACTGACAAGAAATAATTCCATCCCTAATTGGCATTTGGATTTTTCTTTTTCATTTCTGGGTATTTTAAAAAAAAATAAAGAAAGAAAAAGAAAAGGGGAAGTATACATGTTATTAGCATCTTCTTCGTTTTTTGAAACAAATGTGACATGATAGAAAATAGTTCCTCTTGATCGTTCTTTTTTTGCCTGAGTCCATACACTAGGTAATATGCTTACGTAGGGGAAATAGAATGAGGACTGGCCTTTTTAGAAGTGGGCTAAACCATCAACACCTAAGTTTCGTAGTTAGCTGCGGAAGTCGGTTAGTGGAACATAATCTTCTGTCTTCACTGATGTTTTATAGCTTAGGTTACATCACATTAATCTCTGAGTTACATTCCCACAGACCTCAGAAGCTAAACGCTTTAGTGAATATTTAGAAAGACACCACAGCCAAGGCTATGTACTCAGAACTCTGCCCATTTTAGTTGAAATTTTTAGTGAGGACTGCAGATAAAGAGTTAATCCCATAAATTACTGAACAAGGTTGTGTGACAGTTCATTAAGTCAGTCTCTAAAGGGTGGGGTTAGGAGAAATTCAAGAGTGGCCGTTCTCCCTCTGCAGCTTGGTAGGATATGCAGGAGATAGTATCGATTTGATTTTAAAAGACTTAAAACGAGATTATCAGTTCGATGGAAGAAAAGGTTTGTTCTGCAATGTTTATTTTTGAAGAGAGGGAGAGAGAGAAACTAGCTTCTACATTGAATTGGTATAAGCTTCTCTCTATGCTCTGTGATAAATCCATTGGGATCGAGTCACATGCGTAGAGGTCCACTTTGCTGACTGAATCTGACAGCTTGATCGCAAACAAAACCTTTGACTGGTCTTATGACCATAGTGCTTATGGAAGCATACAATTATCATTATGTATATATGAATTGGTCTCCTGTCATATATGTTTTTCTGGATCTAGATCTCACAATGTCTGCCATATAGATTTTGAATTGCCAACTAGGGGACCCATGATTGTCACATATGTATTTGCGACTGAAAGATACGTCAAAATGCAGTAATTGTTCATTTTTCCCCAGAAAAGGACAATAGGTAACAGAGGTTCTTCTAGTTGATAGGAAATGATAGGGTCCCTTTAATGATGTCTCATTTATTTTCATTTGTACTTATATTGTTAATATATTCATTTTTTTGGAATCTTATCAGTATCTTTTATAAAAGGTTGTTTGATAAATGAAAAAAGCAGTGTCTCATGATATAGTTTTCATGGTTCATAAGATCGGAGCAGCAATAATTAAATATCTCAGCAATATTCTTTTTCCCTCTCATTCTCATTTTCACCAACCACAGGATAAAGGAGAGTTGATTTGTTTTTCCATCTTTACTAGTACATCAAACTTCTCTGTAGTGATCGAATGTTTTATACAATCACATTTATTTTATAAGGGATTATGTAGGGATTATGAGGACGACTAGAGTTTCATGCAGATAATCGAAATAAAGAAAAAAAAAATTTCAAGGTATCATGTACATAACTCATTTGCTAAAGAGTCGAGATACATAAGCATTCATATAACGAAAGGTATTTTTCTAGCGATATATATATATATATATATATTATAGGTTTATGGTTTAGGATGTTTTGGAGTAGGCGTAGGATGAGTGGTAACTCCATGGTAATCAATCTGATACACTAGGTCCTCCAGGTGCTGTCTGCTGGGAATTTGGAATTTGTCTTTGGTCTCTTTACCAATCACCTGCAATTTTTAAGCACGATAAAGTATATCAGAAATCATTTAAGGAAGAAACCAGACTTGAGTTTGGAGGATCTAACCATCTTTCTAGTGTTGGCCAGGGGAAAGGATGTTGATGCAGCTTTTTTTGTCGGCTCTTTCATGGGTTGTTGTCTTCCTGCATATGAATGGGAATGATACTGGTGCCTCTTGTTCCCAAGTTGAGAAAAGTTGGTTCAGCAGCAGTGGGATGCATAAGATGATAGTGATCGTGAGTATGAGAAGTGAGGCTCTCATCGTGTACCAATTTATGTTGCCAAGGCCGAGCGAGATCACTTTCTTTGGGGTGTGGGGGGAACCCTTTGATGAATCTGAGTTTTTGGTGTTGCTTTTATATCTATGAGATGAAGGGGAGAGCAATCACAGCTCCTGCTGAGGATATGATAGGAGGACAGAGCGTGAAAGAGAGCATACGAGATTACAATTATTGAAGAGGGGGTGAAAAAACATGGAACGAGCCCATCCGAATGATCCTGTTGCTATTGTCTTAAAAACAGAACATATAGACAAAGGGGCATCAAGCGCTGATGGAACTCTTGATTTTTGTTAAGGGTGGTCAAACTAAGCATATGAATACGGGTTCACGTCACTTATGTCTTCCATGCCAAACAGAACCGCTCGCGATTGAATTATTACACCATGTTTTGTCCTCCTCCTGTTACAAAACGTGATCTGGTTGTGTCCTTATTCAAAATCTGCTCAGGATATGTTCCCGTCTCAATTCGGGCAAAACATACCCTTAACAGGCCTTGGTTGCTCCATAACCAGAGATATTCATCTTTATTATCCGTAATACAGAACATTTAGGGACTATGGTACATATTATACATACCAAATCGGCTACGAGAGCGAGTAATCAATCAAACACTCATACGGAGTTGAACACCCGGTCGGATTCTTATACACTAATGTATAAAAATGAACCCGGGACATTCACCGAGGTTCTTCACCCATTACCTAGTACAGACTCCTAACATCGTCAGTTACTGCATTCACTCTAGCTCAAATTTCCTAAATAAACACAATACAGGTTGGCCGTAACAAATATATATCATGTTAATCGAAATGAAATTTACCAATCGAAACGATGTGAATTAAGCGTGGACTCTAATACACTGCTTGACATGTTGAAGGAAATATAATATTTTGTAATTGGCAGAGGTTTTGTTCAAAAGAATTGAGGTTAGTACTGGTTGAATACCCATTAAAAATATCGATATTTGAGGTTCCATTCCATGGTGCACATGATACATGGATTCATTACTAACAACGAATCCTTGTAAAATGTATTCCAACTTCATAAACTTATGTCTATTTTTCAAAAAAGTTTTGTTTAGATTTACAGCATGATGTATCAGGTTAGGCGTGATCACAATTCGGGTTGGACCGATGAACCAGCTTGGTTGGTGGTCGTAGGTCTCGGCTTTCGATCCATTTAAAGACCCAATGAGTTCCTAAGTCTAGGCCAAGTCCATGGCATATTAGGTTAAAAAAAAAAAAGAAAAGGAAAAGAAATGGAAAGAAAAAATAAATAAATCTAAGTAAATAACAATGAGTGTTTGAATCATTTTTGTGTGAATAGTTTAAGTTTCTTATCAATTTTTAGAATTTCACATGATGTCCATAACATAAGAAACAAATACACCTAAAACATATCCAGCTAGTTGGATTTATATATATTTCTACCAATAGTAGAAACTTTTTCCTTAACAATGCGTGAGTGCATGACTTGTTTTTGTATTGAAAGTATTTTGTAGCTCAATAATTTTAATACTATAATTAAACATGAATGTGTTTATATATAATTAAGTGTACATCCTAAATAAATATTTTAAAAATAGGCTTTTCTATTTTAACTTTAAAATTATCTTATTTAAAATTAATTTATTTTTTTAGTTTTATCTTTGTAAATGGGCTCAAAATTAAGTATTATTATTTAATTATTTAAGCTTGACTCGTGGCTTGGGTGACAAGTTCTAGCCAGTCCAGTTTCTTTATTGGGATGATTAAGGGAATTTTGGCATGATGGGCTTATAGTAGAGCCTGTTGGAGCGACTTATTCATCATTCAGCCTTTTTCATTATGGTTCATGCACTATAAGGGACTCATCTAAATCATCGACTGTTAATATGATCCAACGGACGACGTTGATGGTGAAACTCGATAAATACCTCAAGTCCCTCTTAATCAAGAAAGAAGAAATTGGATAGAAACACCAAGTTGCTGTTGAATTTCCGTCTCAAGAAATCAAAACGCTTGCTTGTCATTACTTGTGGGGTTTGATGCTTGACAGCTCTTCCGCCTATAACAAGTGTATTTCAGACGATTGGGATTGCCTACTTCTCCTCCTATTCCATCTCTCCCTTGATCATCATTGACATGCCATCGTGTATCACTCTTCATAGGCCATGTTCAGCAATATGTAGCATGCACGTGACTACCCTGATCGAATCCGATTACATCTACAATCTTGATAAAAGAAATTGGATAAGCCTATGGAGTACTAGGTCTAAGACCCGACATGGGCTAGTGAACCAGTGGGTCTGGTTCTAGCCTAATAGTTTTGGGCTATCAACCTCAAGTTTAAGCTGGGCTGGACTCGTGTCTAACTATATAGTGGGTACTGGCAGAGACGAAAGAAAATTGCAAATAATTCTTCAAACTTACCTTAAAATTTTAAATCTTAAAGATGGTTACTATATTTTGATAAGTTTGAAGGGGGCATTTTCGCATCAATATCAAAGTAGGGGTCATTTACAAAAAAATTTGCGAGTTATTTTATAAAAATTAAAAATATATTTACAATATTAAAAAATTTAGAAAATACATCTACAACAGTACGTTTTCTCCGGGGGGGGAAAAATTGATCTTCTGGATTGAATGCGCAACTGCGAATCTAATCTGGATTACAAAGAAAACAAAACTATGGTGTCGCACCAACTGCAAGCGCAAAAGTACAAAAGAAGTTATTGATTGGTCCATAACCTAAAAGAGATGATTGTGGACACATGAAACTAATTAAATAGCGACGTGTTTATTAATATCATAATTAGATAATTAAATGTAATTTATTTCAATTGTACATCAACTATGTAGTAATTTTCCCCCCTCTTTTTTCCTTCCTTTAGGACAAAAAAGTTAGAATAACATGTAGTTATGTATAATAATGGCTTCAAGTTACATTTTTTAAAACCATATGAGGAAATTGTAGGGAACTAGAGCTCTTGAATTATTATAATTATTTTGACCAAAATTAGGAATCTTAATCACCAAACTATTAATTAACTTTGTCTCCTAAAAAACTGCTATGCTAACTACTAAATAAGCATAAGGGGTGGGCAGTAACCTCCAACACCAAATAGCAGTGACAACGTGGAGATAATTGATAAGGTGGATTTATTACGTACAATTATTTAATAACTAGTTGAATGCAATTTTATACGTTTAATATCATTAATTTTTTTTTCTTTTGATCTTTTCGTACTTAAAAATAATTTATCAAATAACAAAAAGAAATGAAAAGCAAATACTTGAGAAATGTCTTGTTCCACTGGCAAAAAAGTAACTACGTATTCCCAATTTCAGGATGGCCACTAAACAATAGAACAATAGAATGAAAATTAGAAGGCAAATAAAATAATCATTAATAACTAGAGTTGTTTTTTATATCGCAATCATTTTAATTTTCTTAAGTATCTATGCCGGAAAATTTTCTGATTATAATATTTGCTTGTACTACATGGCTATATATTGAGACTAAAATCCTAAATGGTAATTAAAATCATATAATAAAACTAAATATATATGTATATGTTATATATGTATATATGAAGCTAGAATCCTATTTCAATCATTTCATTTTCCTGTTATCAATGATTTTATAAACGATAATAAAAACCAAATAATTGTAACTATATATATATATATATATTCATTAAGATTAGCGGTATCAAAAAAGAAATAATGATAACTAAATTCTAATATATATGAATAAATATATTGACAGTAGAAAGGTGACCTTTTTCGTTGTTATTTGTTAACCCTAATTCTTTCGTCTTATTTTCTCTTCGGTAGGAGTTTTTCCTAACCCATAATGATCTTGCTTTTCCCTCTCTCAAAGGAGTCCTTGTTCCCCTTCTTATCAAGACAAGTTCCCCTCACCCGAAGATACGGTATAAGACCCAGGCTTGACGGTAACAATTTTGCCTATGCCTGTTGTTTAGCTTCATGCCCTGATTCTTATAGCTCGAGTATTGCCTTTGTTTCTCTACTCGAGAGTGATAGAAATTCGTTGTCCTACAAATATTGTCTCGATCTTCTCCCAACGTATAAATATTTGTCATGTGTTTATATAAAGTGATAATGATCATATACTTTATTTTAAGGATTTTTTTTAAATTTATTTAATAAGTAACAAGTATTTATTTACTAAGATAAACATTATGCTCAAACAACAAATATTCATCCACTCGAGACTAATATCTTCTTGCAGCCATTACTCTCGTTTCTTTGTCATTCCTAAACCTATAAGCTATAGTGGTATCCAAAATCAAATAAATACAACTAAAATTTGGTATATATTATTAAAGTGCATGAGTCATTTGGCATGTTACATATAACTAGAAGAAAATGCGTTTGCAATGCATATAGATAAAATAAACGAGATCAAACATAAAATGTTAAAAATAGAAATTATCATAAGAAAACATTCAATTTCCATATCCTAATTTGCTAGAATTCAGCTTGCTTGCCTAGCTATATAGAAAAGTAAAAATTGGTAAAGTAAAAAAAAAAAGGGTTTTTTTTTGGCCAAAATAAGAATGGTTTATTAGAATTAAACTTAAAGAACTTTCATAATCATTTTCAGGGGACTATTTAGTTCATCATCTGACCATTAAACTGATTATAGATGTTAATATAAAATATATTTTAATGATTTGATCATAGCTATATATAAAAGAATCGAGTTCATAATCTGGAAAAAAAAAAAGAAAAAAAGGAATGAGTCCTAAAAAAAAGAATAAATAAATGAAAAAGAGAGGCACGGACAATAAAATTTTCTTAAAGTTGAACTTAAATGGTTTATTAGATAAGAAATGTGCTTTTAAATTTGAAAGCCAATAGAAGCATCGTATTGGTAAAAATTTATTTTTGAGAGGTGTGGCACAGTGACAGTATTTACACTAGTACACCTTAATATTATTAATAAAATACCATAATAATATAATAAGCTAATATACAAATAAAAGATATGAAAACTATAATTAACATATTATTTGGAGAAGTTATTTAGTACATTTATTTATTTACTTTATGGCCAAAAAAAAGTTATTTATTTACTTAATTATTTACCTTTTTTTTACGCATGGTAATTGTCACATCCCGGAAAATTAATTCGTACAGTCCGCCGTAATTATCAAAGGTTTATGGAGTTCGATCAACTCATGGTCCATAAACATCTGATAATTACTATGCTCACTAAATAATGCCGCACTTAAAAGATATTTACAGAAATGGAGACTAGGATTAAGTTTTGGTACTTATGGGTATTATTCCAGGCATTTTCTATTATTTCTTATGGATTTCTTGCAAAAGAAGCTGTAGAGTGGTGAGCATAATCCCACGTGCTCAGTAAGTGGATATAAAAAGGATAATTATAAACATTATAGGACAAATCACAATCATTTGTTAATATTAAAGTGAATTGTGCAGTCAATCGGGATGCCATCCGCGTGATGTTAACCGGTTCATCATGAGATTAGAGAAATTAACTCCACTCTAATATGGGTTTCGAGGAGTTTAACACCGATTCATTTTCCATAAAACCGGGAATGTGCAATGGACCACTGTTCTCCCAAAAATCGTTTATGACTATTCCTCATATAGCTTGTAACCTTTATTGCGACCCCCTCTCTTGTCACTTAGTTCAATAAAGGTTAGAAGAAGAAATCCATTCCTACTTGAACGATCGATTTTGTGGATGCAAGGATGCAATATGCGATATGGTATGCATGATGGGTTATTAGTTTCATTATATTCTAAACAATACATTTTTACTTAGGCGATCAAATAGATATCTCACACCACTATAATAAGATAAGTAAACATCCAATATCAAACCAAGTTATTAACCAAAGACATTTTTATAGCTATCTTACAAGCACAAACAATTATAATGTAAATAATATCCCTTTTTACAATTATCATATAAATGAACCACTTACCAAAATAGGTTTCGTGGGTGGAATAGATTGCTGTAGAGTTTTACCTAAAAGAATGATTTTGATAAGATGAATTAGTATTATGATGCAAAATCTTGTTTTAGTTGTAGTATGATTATAAGGTTTATTTAAGGAATAAAATCACTTTATTAAAAGATTATAAGTTAGTATATATATAAGAAATCAATGAGCTTATTTTGCTTTTATTAAAAGGTATTGTGAAATTAAGCACTTTAGGTACTTAATTAATTTTGAAAAGTTATAATTTAAAAGAATTCTAAATAGTTCGATAAGTGGGTATAGCTTGAATTGCTTAGAAAAGTTATTCTAATTTATATGGTTTATGATTATAGTTTATAATTTCAAGGTTATTGTTTCTAAGAGTTGTTAAGCTTTAAAATTTATAATTAATTATTACATTAATATTTGGTAATCCTTTTATTGGGGTATGCATGTCGTTATTGGGACTAATATATTTAGTTAAGTAAAGTGTTAAGGTGGTTATGAACAATTAATAGAATTTTCATAATTTCTTTATTCACTAGCTATAATTGATATTTACTAGTTATAATTGATAAATTAGTGTATATATTCAAATAAATGTGAAAAAAATTGTAAGTGTCAATAATGTCAGTATGAATATCTTGGAGTAATAATATAATATTTTTTTATTTTTAGGAATCGTTTCGGCATTTTATATTAGAAGTTCGAATTTCACTATTCCTAGTATATTCGCAGTGATAATCATGTAATTTTTAAAAATATAAAAAATTTCATAAAAATTTTGAAAATTTTATATGTTGTAACTAATATTATATTGTACTTACTGTAAAATTTTGGAGCCGAACGAACAAGTTTTGATGTTGCAAATATTTCTCGTCGGAGATTGGCTAGGATTCACCGGTGCCACTTCCAGACGGCAGAGTTGCCCCTTCTAAGGTTGTCAGACGGCCTTCTGGTAATTTTAGACTCCTAACTATCAAGTTTAGTGATTTTCTGATTTCGGATGTAGGTTTGGTGAATTTTACAAGTTCTGGGCGGTATTTATAGCGAATTTCCGGAGTTTGTAAATTCGATAAAAATTACCAGGTGTCAAATTTTTTTCATGCATAAATTACCACATAATCCTTACATTTTACACGTCCATTCTGGTATCTACAGTGATTTTTGACAAATGTTTGATAATTTTTCTAAATTTAGACACCTAATTTGCATGCATGCATAATTTTTCTAATTTTGTTTTAATGTAAAAAATAATTTGCCATCTGTTTTCATGAAGTTTCCTAATTTTTCTGATTTTTGCAGAGTTTTGATTGATGTTTATGTCTCCATTTGGTAATTGTTTGGTTAATTTGCTACTTTTTTAGTAAATTGTTGTTTTTTTGGGAATTTTCCTTCAATTTTTCAAAAATTTAGAGTTCTTATGCTTTCAAAATGATTATGACATTCTTAGGAGCTTGATAATCCTTGTCTCTCATTTTTGGTGTTTTATGGGGGAATTTAGAGATATTTAGGTTAATTTAAGGGCATTTTAGTCTTTTTACTACCTTAATTTTGGCTTTATTTGATAAATTCAGCCAAATTTTGCGCTATTCATTGATTTGACTATATCTAATTTACCTAATTTACTTTTCATTCTTACTATTACTTAATTATAATTTACTATTTCATAATTTACTATTTACTATTTATTTTACTATTTACTATTAACCTTGATTATTTACTGTTTACCTTTGTTATTATTTATATAGTCAATGAATTTTGTTCATTTATTTTTATTTGGATTTTAAATTCTTATATTACTTTTCTAATTTTTTGATAATTTCTTTTGATTTTTTTAGAAGAATCATATTCTTAATATCGTTTTTTTTTCTCTTCCGCTTATTTATTCAATTCTAACTATTATCTTACTTAGTTCATATAAACATTCTTATATTATTTTAGGTTTAATTCTTGTATTTTACAAAAATTGGGATATCACAGTAATGGGGTGCAGTATTTGCTAACAGCCGTCTCTTATGTATTGGGTGGAGGGAAAGGGGGAATCCTCAATGAAAATTTAGTAATTTATAGTCAACGCCAATAAATTTGGACACATATGATAAAGTAAATGATAGTTTTTAAAACAATAAATTCATGATTTGGATGTTATACATGTCAGTCAAAATTTTCTTAGTATTTCCTCATTGAAGTGTTAAATAATATTGTGATGATAATTATTGGCCGGTATAACATCGTTATTAATGGTAATAATATATTCATCTATATTTATTTCCAATCACAAGAATTTTGGATAAAAATTCCTTAACATGACTTAAATTTATTATTATTATTATTATTATTATTATTATTATATTTGTACATGATGTCCTGCGATTGGAGAGAGTGCGAATAGAGAATACAAATTATAGATGGGGAATCTTTGTTATTTTATTTTTGGCCAAAAAAATCATTGTTAATAACTTATATTATACTTCCCATATATGGGTTTCCTTCTTTTTACCTTCAAATTATATATATTTGGCCAGCACCTTCAAATGTTATATTTATTCATATCTCCATGAATCCCGTATTTTCTATATATAAGATAGTGGTCAAACAAAGATTCTAGATATAAAATAGCACGTAATTAATATGACAAGATGCTAAAAAGGACTTCACATAAGGACTTAAGAAAATTTTGCTCCGTTTAAGATTCTTCTCCACTTCGGTTATTCTTTAATAGAATTTTCCAACATTTAGTCAAATCCTAAGGCAAAGTTAGCCGGTTATAACCACCATCTGCAGAGAATTAAATTTTAATAATCTGCAAAAGTCTTTTTCGCAATAAATTTAATTGATAATGCTAAAAATGATATCCAAAATTTTCACAAAATATTTAATCAGATATCTAAAGTTTGGTTTTGAACAATTCGGTATGTGATATAAGTTTTTGTGTGTATTCTATTTGAATCAAGTTCAATTAAATATGAAAAATGTACATGAAAACTTATTTTAGATACTAAATCATTCAAAATCAAATTTTAACTATCTGAATTTTTTGCGAAAGTTGAGGTACCGAATTTTTCATTAACCCTAAATTTCGATCGATGGCAGAATCTTGTAAATTACGTTGGCGGGAGTCATTTTAGCCTTTTCTCATCTATGTAGATGTAGAACCGTACTTCTGCAATATGTTTGTCAAAACAATATAAAGTCTAAGTAAATATGCTACTCTTATAAGACTAAACACATAATACTAACATATAAAATTAGACTTATATACCTTTTATTTTAGTTTTAGTTATTAGTTAAAAAATAAAGAGAAATTTTCTTTTTTTTTTTCCGTAAATAAAATAAGTATGTGAACTTTCGGCCTCAAGGTTTACTCCAGACCAGCTTTTCACCATGATTGCGATAATATATAGAAAAAGATGATTTTTTTTTAAATTTTAATAAAATAACCTATGTGTACAACTATTATGTTATTTATATTATTATTAAATGAATATTAGGTGTTTTGGACGACCATACATCTCCTCTTCCTGTAAAATTACTCAAATTTCCTCTAATACTATATTAAAATTTATTACAACAAACCAATAAGGATTTTATTGAAAAATTTTATTTGAATCTAACCAAAAGATGTTGCTTCTACATATCAAACTGATTCCTCTATATAAATGACAATAAAAAATTATAAAGGATTATAACAAATATGAAATTGTGATAACATTTTGATATAATTTTTTCTCTTAGATCATTAACAACAATTTAAAACTATTGTTATTGGGAACTCAATAAGAGACAATATTAGAGGATAGATAAATGGAAGAAAGCGAGAAGAGCCTATCCAAGCTTGACATCTTAGCAAAGACAATCTTGGATAAAGTCGATGATGGGTAGAATAAGGTTCGTGATCTTTGATTATGAATCATTATAGTAGAAATTTGCTTATGATGAGAGTATCATGATTTTAGGTGGAGAGATATGTCATGATCCAAATGTTCAAAGTTAGGTGAGATTATCTAACTTGAGTTTGTAACGAAGTGATGAGGTACATCAATCGTTAGTTTTTTTTTTTTTCTAGTTGGTTTACACATAAGACGAGTTTAGCTACTTGTAATTTAATGTTAATACCACTCTCTTGATAAGGCCATGGCATTGCTGAAACCAATTAGATTAGTTGACCAGCCAAAAACATGGGGAATCATGGTGAAATCAAGAGAGCACTCCTAATAGAAATGTCAGTTTGAGAACAAGCTTAGGAAGATAAGAAAAGAAAGGCTAGCTCGTCATCCAAAGTATGAGTAAAATGGGAGTTCAAAGGATGATCAAGTGCCACAAAAGCACTTTAAAAGGGGAGAACCTCTTACCCAAGACAAATGACATTAAAGTCAAAATTCCATCTCTGTTGATTAGCTTAAATATTACTTATTGTGTAATTGATTATGAATAGTTCTTGTTAACAATTGGGCTCCTATGAGTTAAGCATAAAAGAGGGGTAACCACTAGAGGGAGGACACCATTACTAGAAGGGTAGTTAAGTCATAAGTTGAACTGTAATAAGAATTTGTCCAAACTTTTGCAAAAGTAGTTTTGTGGGCAAACCTTACCATTAAGCAACTCATTAAGAAGCGATCTAAAAAATTAGAGGAGTAGGTGAGGGGCAAAGGGAGCCTATGGAAGCTTGAATTCTCAATGAAGACGATTTTGAATGGAGTTGATAATAGGCGGAATAACATGGTGATCTTTAGTTGTAATTAGTAGCAATAGATTTGAATTATAATTAAGGCATCATGAATTTGGGTGGAGTAGAAAGTTTTTTTTAAGTACTTAAAGCTAAGTAGGAGTTTGCAAATTGTGCTTGTAGTGTAGTAAGTGAGATAAAAAAAGGTAATTTGTTGTGAGAGTGTGTATACTCTTAAAGCAAGTTTTGTCTCTTGTGAACAAACTAGTCTAAGGTTGATATTGCTTTCTTAAGGAGGAGATGGTTGGTGGAAACCAATCAAATCAGTTAGACTTCCCAAAAGTATAGGGGACTATAGCAAAACTATTGTGGGAATGATTGTCTTAGAGTAAACCTAGTAAGACAGGAAAGAGAAGGTTAGCTCCTCATCTAAAATACAAGTAAATTACAAATTTGATGAATGGTTGAGCACTATATGCCTTATATGGAAGTATCTCTAGAGTTCTTAGACAGTGTAGTCTTAGACATATGTAGTGAAACTCAATTTTGTATGTTGTGGAGATTATGATTCCTCTTAAATAGAATGTGATGGAACTATAGCAAGATACTTGAATGGTTAAGCACTATATGCATTGTATGGAAGTATCTTTAGAGCCCTTCTTGGCTAATATAGTCTTAAACATTTTGTAGTGAAACTCAATTTTGCAAGTTGTGGAGATTATGATCCCCTTTAAATAGAAAGTGATGGAACTCTAGCAAGATACATTTCAGTATAATTAACTCCAAAGTTGAGCATTCTTACTAGGGAACAATCGAAGCTAAGTGACCTCATCAGAAGTAACTACACCAAGGATAAAACTTTATTGTGCTCACCAAAATGAAAAATACCTTAGTGCATAGAGTTTCATGATGTTATAGGTGGTATCAATATAATACACCAACCAACAGTAAGGTAGCTTAGTGTACAAAAGGTAAAGTGTTGCAACAAAGGAATGCTAGTTGTGCCTATAAAGGAACACTTCTAAAATCCTTTCTACTTGGTGTGGTCACAATCAAATGTAAGGAAACAAATAAGAACATTAGTTTTCTAAGTGGGGAAAATAGTGATCTCCTAGATAGAGTAAGAAGAGACTTTAATAATTGAGACAAGACTCTAATTATTGAGACACTTTTTGTTATATTGACTTATATCTCATTAGAACTTCAAAATTACTTATGTCCATGAGGGAGCACTTCCAAGATCCATGACTTCTTTTAAAATGGCTGCACTAAGGATAAAACCATGCGCCAAAGCGAACAACAGCTTAGGGAAATGAATGTTGAATTGTTATAGTTATACAACACAATTTAATAACCAAAAGTAGAGGAGCTAAGTGTCATGCAGGTTAAGATTTAATTATTAAAATGTATATATAACTCAAGAAAAAAAAAGTTGAACATATGTGTATTTCACCAAAGAAGTTACCATATGCATACCAAAATAACGAATAAAATTTGATTATTAGATATATATATATATATATATATATATAACTATAAACAGATATTGTCTAGTGGTCAAGCACATGCATTACGACACCATAATATTATATGAGAACTTCGAAAGAAAGAAAAAAGAAAAAGAAAATTGTTGCTAATGGTGTGGGATAACGAATTATACATCAAGACAATCTTAACTCCTATCAATTACAGTCACTCATAATCCTTTATTGCCATTTATAGGAAAAGAATGAATGTTATATGAGAGAATTACATCTTTATTCTTTCGGATAAATTATAATAAAATTCTTTAATAAGATCCCTAATAAGATCTTTCAATAAATTCCTTAATGGTTAGTTCTAATAAATTTAAATATGAACTTTAGGGAACATTTAAGTAATTTTATAAATATAGATTATGTTATGAGAAGATAAATGACCTTATATTATGCATATTATAGACACAAAATATTACAAAAATAGAATTGGTATATTATATGAAGGAGGGGACTAGGTGAAAAACTCCTAGCATAATAGATGTCATTAATTTTCCACTTTGAAAAAAAAAATAAAAAAAAAACTCTTAGATTACTAAAAGTTAAAAAGAGATGAAACAAGATGTGCAATCATTGATACCATAAGATCTCTATTAGAGTCAAATTCAAGCTTAGGTTCCGACATAGGAAAAATATCGAAACAAACTCCAATACCAAATGCGAGGGCAAGTGTACAGTTGCTTTTAGATATTATTAACTCAAATTCAGACGTGTTTTATAAACAAAACCAATACAAATTCGTTGATAGTCATGTTGTTGAAGTCGAATTAACAAACCGACAACTAAATTAGCAACCCTAATTATATAAAAGGTAAGGTATAGTATTTGATTAGATATGTGACGAAATACTAAAAAACAAAAAGGAAAACAATCGGACAAAGAAAGAAAAAAAAGACAAGGAAAGCAATAACAAAAAAAGCTTAATAGAAATAAGAAAGTTTTTAAGAATATCTCGTCAAGAAAGTGGAATTGGATGCATATATTATATTAAATTAATAATATAATATTAGGGTTTTGGTTTCCGCAAGGGAGTCTGGTCAATGAGTCAGTCAAAGGCAAGCCAATATTTTTCCAAAACGCACGTCTTCTCAACTCTGTCTTCTTATTATTGTTATTATTATTATTATTCATCGGTTATTATATTACCCATCCAACCATTATCACTATATTTATTTTTATATTGGAATCCACACATACGCTCTTTCCTTCTCTTTTCTTTTGGTAACTAAATTATATTACTTCCTTATATAATAAAAAACACACCCTTCTCTTATACCCTCTATCATATTTAAAAACTCTCTCACACACACCTGTCTCTTCTCTTTGTGCCACCAAAAAGGTGCAAAATTAAAAGACAACACCCGTACCCAAAAAGTACAAAGTTTTTTTATTGTTGTTGTTGTTGTTGTTGTTATAATTCTATAATGGCCGACGAAGAAGCATCTTCATGCAACGCCCATACTGGACTCCATCTGGGTTTGGGGATTGGGTTATGGGGTGATCATGGCCAAGAACAGAACAGACGTAAGAAAACGTGTTCTTCTTCCACGTCTTTGGTAAGTCTTGGTCTCTCTTTTACTCCTCCTCCTCCAAACGATGAAGACATGCAGATGAACGGTTTTGATCAGCAGCATCATAGATCCGATGGCTCCAATGAAGACGAGGAGAATAACAGTAATGGTGTCAAAAACGGGAAGAAGAAACTTAGATTGACAAAAGACCAATCCTCCTTGCTTGAGGAAACCTTCAAACTTCATCCTACTCTCACTCCGGTACCTATATGTTTAATTTCTTCTACAAAATTTATGAGCAACTTTGTTCTTTTTCTTTTTCTTTTTTTACCTCTTCTTTCACAAATTTCAATATCACCTAATTATTTATTATACATCAAAGAGATCCAGAAATAAAAGGAGTATAAAATAATTCAATATATGATGTCTTCCATACAATTATTGATTTAGAGGAAAAAAAAAACTATATCTATTTAATTTCGTCCTATAATTTAGATTAGTTGAATTTACTTTAAAACTTATAGAGTTAAAATGAGCACTTTTGGGTTAATAATAATAGATAAAACGTGTCAAAAAGCTTATAGGCAATTATCTTATATTATATATTTACACACACATGTATATATGTTACACATATTTGTATGCATGTACATGCTTTTAATTAGATCAGTTTTATTCAAATGAAAAAGATTGAAATTTGCATCACCGTTATTTAAATCTTTTTAGAGCAGATTTCTTGAAAATAAAAGTATAAATTGGAAGCGAATAGCATGTTGTCTAGCAGTAATGGTATTTAATCTTGATCCTACCAAATTGAATTTTCAAGTTGTACTGGTTTTTAGTAGCCGTCTTATTATTGTAACCACTGAAAAGAGAAAAAATAAATAAATTGAAAAAAAAAAAGGGAGAGAAGGATTATTTTGACCAAGATGAATTCTCCTCTTAAATGTAAAGCAAACTGCAAAAGGACACACATAAAAATACTTATTTTCAAACCTTCCCTCTAGTAATAATCCCATACTTCACTCTCATGCATTATGAAAGGTAAGCATCATCGCTTTTACTAATTTTATTGTTAGTCAAATTATATTTATTTCTTAGTCTCACGTTGGCATACCATTTATGGCAATTTTTTTTTTTCAATGTTGAAGACATCTATGAATTGTTAACGGACTACTACATACGTTTCTTACGTTTTATGCCATTTGTTATTATATTAGTGATGAATGTTTGACTTCCTTGATCTCTCATGTATGTATACGTTATTTAATTTCAATCGATAGGCCCAGAAACAATCACTGGCCGAGCAACTGAAGTTGAAGCCCCGTCAAGTGGAAGTTTGGTTTCAAAACAGAAGAGCAAGGTAAATTCAAGATTTAATCTAGTTCTGACATATAACATATGATAAAAATTTTATAAGAATGCAGTTGTTATGTCCAGTGTTGTCAGATTTATATTGACCCTCCTAGTTTAATTTTGGTTGAATTGATCTCGGAAATGATCGTTCATCCGTGATCTAACTCCCATTCAACCTAATTTTATTAATTAATCTTTGATCTCTAGTATGACCGGATTAAATCCCTGAACCGGATTCAACAATATTGGTTACATCAAAAACGTTATCCACACTTTTTTTTTATAATTATTATATTAAATATTATTATAATTATCAAATACTGTCTACAAATAAATGATTATGAAAGGTATTATCAATCATTTGCCACTGGCAATAATGTTTAGAAACCACGGATTATACTAATCAGACGCTATGTACATGCAGGAGCAAATTGAAGCAGACAGAACTAGATTGTGAATACTTGAAGAAATGTTGTGAAAGTTTAAGCCACGAGAATCGGAGATTGAAGAAAGAGATACAAGAACTAAGGACAATGGGTCAGAAGACAACCACTGAGGTTTCACTATGTCCATCTTGTGAGAAAAATTATTACGGCTGAAAAAAGTGCAACATGACATTATGTAGCTAGCTATTGTTAATTTTTCGACTTAGGATGAGGTGGGTTATCTAGGTTTGGACCACAATTTGAGGAAAATTAGACAAATTAATAAATTTCTGGGCGGCTTAGCTTTGATGATGTACATCCCCCACCCACCCCACCCCCCTCCAAAAAAAAAAATAAGGGAAAATTTATCATTGAAGATGTAATAATTATAAGATATGAATCGTTGGAGGCAGGTAATTGCCAAACTCTAGCGAATGAATGGAGAAAAAGAGATCATTGCTTACCAACATCACATTATATATCTTTATCACATATGGCTTCTTTTAATGCTTACATATAGAAAGCATGTTACAAATTTGGTCGATAGTTCTTTTTTTTTTTTTTTTTATTCCCTCATTAGTTTTTTCCATTTAATACCAAATGCAATTTGAAAATCTTTTATTTAAAACATATATATTATTGTCAATAGCATTATAACCAAGTGACATCTCTTCTAAACTCTCAAGTGAGAGATCTCAAGTTCGAATCCTCCTTTTTCCTTATAAAGAAAAAAAAATTGTAACTTAGTAACATCTTTCTTGAATTTTTAAGTGAAAGATCTCAGGTTCGAATCCTCCTTTTCCGTTATAAGGGAAAAAAAAAACACACACACACATACTATTATCAATGGTCTCATAGCCTAGTGTCATATCTTCTCTTATTTAAAAAGATCCAGGTTCTCCACCTCCTCCATAGTAATTGACCAAAAAAATAAAAAATTAATAGGTTATTTAGCTAATATATAGTTGTAAGCATGAAAGCATCTCCCTTAATATTCAATAAGTAATAGTTACCACGTATATAGAGCTAAAAGCATTGAATTTTGGGATGTTGTGGAAGTCATCCACTATAATTAAAAAGGAGAAATAAGAAAACGCCAATGACATGGAAAACTAGTTTTTCCATATTCGAGAATGATTGCCTTCAAATTTCAATTATAATTTGAATATATCAATGCCTTTGACCTGACATTTCTCTCTTATACTTTTTGTATCCGTGGTTGACGATGCTTTCCCATCTTATGGTCCACGTCCACTTATACTACGTTTGGAAGGGAATTGTATAGTAAAAAACAAAGGGTCCTTGTTGGAAAACAATACGGTCGGAAAAGACGGATTTTTAGGGGTATTTCAGCTTGTGACTCACGTCTCCAGTTTACACACACTGTGTGAGAAATATACATAAAATTACTACGATGCCTCCATCAAGTTAAGAAGAGCCAACAACATCTTTCAATTTTTAGCGTAAAGGGCATATTTGTCATTTAAACAAGCATATACTTTTCCATGGCAAAATATTTTATGTGCTTTTATATTTTAATATATATATATATATATATATATGTACACTTTTTATTCCTTCACATTTCAATGGCATATGAGTGGTTATTCAACTTTTAGATTTTATGTACGTCATGTTTTGAAGATGGTGAAAGACTTATCGCATCAAATTTAGAAGTCAATTTCGCCGTAAACCAATGGAATGTATAACGTATGAGTTTATAACCAAATGGTCTCTTTTGTTTTAAATTATAACATCAAGAGGAAGCCTTTGGAAATGTTTCATGGAGCATATTTAATTGAAACAAAACTAATTAAAATGCAAATTGCGAAACTATTTATTAAACACTATTAAGTATTAGGGAAATTCCATGATCAGGTTGTTAATTTTGATAAGATCAATCTCATCATTATTCGACGGCTCATATTATATCCAAACGTAGTCGAACTATTAACATAGTTAATATTCTAATTACTATATTTATTTTAATAGTTAGATGGTTGACTAGACGATCCAAAAACCGTAGAAGCTCCCTATTAGTATTAACACACTATGTATTTACTATGTATTTGAATTAATGGTAAATAAGTAGTAATATTATTTTAACAAATAGTTGGTGAGGGTATATAGTTACTTAAAATATTTAATGATAATATACAAATAGTGGAGGATGGTGAGTATGTAACTATGATTTGACTTGCTTATCAGTCCGTACATTATAGGAAGAAAAGAAAAAGAACCTAAAGGTAATATAAATGAACATCATCACGGAAATAATTCAAGTTTGTTGACCTAAAGAGGAAAAAGAGAGAGAGAGAGAAATAATTTTGGAAATTTCTTTATATTAATAATTTTAGAAAGTTTACACCGTTTTCTCCGCTTATTTAAAACGTATCGGTTCGGTCGTATTATGCATAGAATTTTTTGTCCTCTCGGTCCGTTCTTCCTATTGCGTGAACATTCTAACAGGTAGACCCGAGTGGAAGCTATTTACTAATTTTCTCATTCTATCATATGCCGTTATTAAGCATTCTAACAATAAAAATTCACATTTTTCCGAATCTATTTAATGTAATTAACCAAGCTAACTTATATGATATGATAAGTGAGATGATATTACAATATTTACACATCGTATGCAGTTACCATATAAGTAAATTATAAATAATAAATAGACATATGCATGAAATCACACCAATAATTTACGCCTGCTTTTTCAACCTATCCATCATGTAAGACTTTAAGCATGCTGGTAGAAAAAAGATGAAAGATTAGTATCCCCATTGAGAAAGTTTATGGGGAAATTATTTATAAAACACACAAGCACATTAAATAGACATTTCTATATAACATTAATAATAATAATATATAAATATATACAAATTATTGAAATCCCTAGACGATGTATGAACAAAGTAGTTATATTGCATACCAAAAAGGCAAATAACATTACTAGGCCACTGAAATTTTGATGAAAAACATAATAAAACCTCCAAATTTTTAATAGTGCCCCCCCAAACTAATACATAGTACATGTACTATTATGATTGTTTTGATTAGAATATGTTTGTTTTTTCGTTTTTTTGCCATTTTAGCTTCATCTTTTTGTCATTTTCAAACAAGTTATTTGTTAAAAATAGATATCAATTAAAAACAGATATAGGTTTTCCTTATTTCTACCTTAATGTCACCTAACATTTTCTAGAAGCCAAGTTAATAAAACTGAATTGCTATTTTAGTTGCAAAATCATTACAAGCTATGATGAGAAGCAGTTAAGAGGGGCTATGTTTAGGCTACAAGCCAAGGTGTTGGTAGCACCTGTCTAATTTATACCTAGAGTGGAGAATTTGGTCCCAGCGGTAGAGGTTGGCCTTCCGAACTGATCAAAGCATAAATACACCGTTCGGTACTTGTCAAAAAAATATATCCCGTTTTCTTTAAAGAGTAAGATATGTATAGATCTTATATTGACCAAAATTAATAATGAAAAGACAATAGTGTGAACTCGACCAATACTATATCTTATGACTTAAAGGAGCTATAATGACAAATAAAAAAGATTAAACAAATATTAAGCGTTCAAGATGGACCGGACTGGACCAGCAATAGCCAAACCCTGATCAGTCATGAGACTTTTTATGGTCAATTCCCCCCTAACTCCTACAGGAGCAACGTTATCAGCACCAGCACCCGCACCTTGTCTAGCGTAGTGTAAAAAGGACATGATCGCCAACCATGCTTGCGGAGCACAGGGATATTCAAACTTAGAATTTGGTCCTCAGTTGATACAATACAAGATACATCAGCATCCATGCATACCTATAAACTATTTTTGACGTAGGAGATGTACATAAATGAGCTCATTCCAAGCGTCAGGCACACCTGGAAGACACCAGTGGCTGCAATCTTGACGGGTTCTTCTTCTATTAGTTGTGTTTTTACCATAAACTGATGGGTGGCCATCTTTTCGGAAGTTGGTCAACCTTGTTACATTGAGAAGGATAACAGGAACCTGCATTTCCCTGATGACCTCTTCCACTATCTTCATTTTCAAGGGATAATCGTTGATGATTGCCCCACTGAAAGCAGGGTCTTTTTCTCCTTTACATGTCCCACCTGAGTCCCAATCTCCTCCTCTGTTCACCATACACATAAGAATTAACTATACCATCCAGGACTTCTCTTAACTATTTTCACCCCAATATCAAAGCAACAACTTTAAAATCTGAAGAAAAAATAAAAAATTTTCTAATCACTCCTTCAGTTTAAGCATACACACAAGTGCATAGAGGTGCATACACTATATTAAAGATCAAACAATCAATTGACAGCTTTCTCTTTGATTTTCCCGTAGTATTTTAAAGTTCGTAAATGAGTGCCTTCTGAGTAGCCCATGTTTATCCTAACTGCACTTCATTATTAACTGATCTAGTTTTGCTAATCCAACAACATTTAGGGGGCTGCTGGCTCCAAGAACAAGCCACTCACACTAAATTGTCTTCAAATTAGATCATTTCCATGATTCAAATGTTTGATACACAAAAGAGGCTATATGACACACTGTTGAATTGGCAGCAACTCTTAATACATGCAATTAGTCTCTAGAAAGTAAATACAATAGGCAACTAATTTATTGTTTGATACCCACAGAAGCAAAGCTAAAGAACCATAGGCGATTAATCTAATTTGGCCTTTTCTAAACATCTCTAGAAAAGTATCTTATTGCCACTGATTCATTGTTTGATAGCAATAAGACATGACACAGCTATTATTATATGATAAAGGAGGCAGGATTGCTAAAATCTTTCCAAAAATTTGTCATGTAACATCATAAAAAATACGAAAACTGGAAACCCAAACCACCACAAGAATTGAGCTTATACATTTCTTTCAAGGATTAGAAAGCTTAGAAAAAAAAAAATACTACTCCTCAGAGCAATTACTAGTCTAAAAATCTAACCAATGCATGCGCATAGAGAGTAAAGAACCAAAAAGGTGCCCATTTGCTTATCTATCCATATTAATTCAATAGATTACTGCAATTTATTTCTGAAACCTTTTTCCTTGAAAAAGCCGTATCATTATTGTATTAGGATCTAACAGCCATAAATTTGTATGCTAGACAGAGTTAGTATAATCAAATATAATAATCTCCCTTGTCTAAACCTGATATATTACTATTTCCATCAACTAAACTTGACATTTATTTTCCTCTTCAAAGGGGTTCCTATATACAAGTTTTATTAACTAATCAGTTCATACATACGGTTGTCTCCATTTAGTTTCAATGAGCCAGGTTAGTTTAATCATAATTGTGTTTGATATGACTTGAGTCAGGCCCCACCTCCTGTTCTACATGTCTATAGGCAGAGATTAGTAGTTTCTTGTTAGCATATTGTATTAGCTAGGCTTTTATTTTACCTGTACTTTAATTTCCTGCTTTTTGTAAGTTCTAGAACTTTGTAGAACTCTCTAGAACTAAAAATTTAACAAGTTAGTTACTACTAGTAGTTAGATAAACAGAAGTAAGATACTACTCTTAGTTCTTTAGCCAGAAAATATCTCTGTAAATTGTAATGCCCCTGGAGAGCAAATGATGCTTTTGTGACCTTCAATGACAGGAAGTTGTAAACTTGTTTTCATTCTAATTCAATAAAATTAGCTGTTTCTTTGTTTTTAGAACCCAAGTTTCATTCTGTGTTATCTCTCTTATCCTGAAGTAATCAATCTACTGCAACACACAGTATAATGTCACACACCAATCTCAAGTGAACCATACACAAGTGGCACAAGCCCTTTTAAGTATTTTATAGCTGAAAGAATAGGAAGATTGCATTTTTGTTGTTTCTTCTAGTTGCATTACTGTGTGTTGTTTTATGGATTCAAGTTATCTGTACCTGTTAATGTGATGTAGTTAGGCAATTAAGGTCATTTGTATTTTGTAGTGGTCTGTAAATAATGTGCAGTCGTGAGATAGTGGGTTTATCGAGTTGGTGTGTATGTGTGTGGTAGTGGGTCATGGGGGAAGTTTAGTTATGTAACAGTCATGTACCATTTCATCAATTTATGCCCGTAATGAGATGAAGGGAGGATGGTCCAGATTTTCCCCAAATTAACCATTTTTTGAGATTGTTGGGTTCCTCCATTTGCATTACATTCTGCTGGAAGTGTCCTGCCTAGAATCTGCAGGTTAAAGCACTACAATATTTGGTTTGTAACTTGTTTTTAGTGTATTTACAGAAACGTTGGTGGATTCCTAAGTGCTTATGATCTCTCAACAGAGTTTTTCTTGAGAAGGCTACAGAAATAGCAGGTAAGTTGCGCCGGATGGACTCACCTTCAAAGTAACCATAACATAATTATCATAACCTGGAAAGGCATGTAGTCATGACCTTGAACAAGTAGGTATTGGTTATTTCTGCTTTCCTGATTGTACATGGTCTTTATTCATAAACTTGCTTTGTATTACCACAGATTACTCGACGTCACTTGGCTATTAGAATCAGAAGATGCTGTGTACACAGAAATTTGAACATCTTCAATCGTGTTGATGACAAATGGATCAGTGCAATAGTCTTGGACTGTAAAGAGAAGTTCTTGAGAGTTGAAATGCCTCTATTTATTACCTGGTCCTTTCTGTTAAAAATTTGGTTTTGATGACTGTACTTATCTATAGGCTATAGCCAGTCAAGGAAGTTTCTTAATGGCCATTACTTAACTGAAGGACACAGGTAGCTGGAAATGGGATACCAAATAAGCAACTAACTAGACCCGATGAACTGAAGCTTACAGTCAAGGGAAATTCATGCTCCCCTTTCCCTCCTCTATTTATGTCATAAATGGTTGATTTTTAAGCTTATTGATAGCAGACATAGTCAAGGTATTGAAAATGCTGTTCTTCATCTAAATCATGAAGAGCTTGCCTCAATAATATAAAAAATGCTTTTTCATATATGATAAATTTTTATCTGTAGCAAAAAACCACCAGACATATATTGAATAAAATCTTGGCTGTTTTCTAGATTCTTTGCCTTTACTTTGCTTGACTTCCCTACAGTCTGCCTCCTTTACCCTGAAACTGGTCCTACAAAAATGTGTTTGCATGTTGACTAGCCATACATTACTTAAAATTCCACAAAAACCCAGTTTATCAATCTGCAGAAAGGATTTCAATGCTAAGTAGTGAATTTAGCAAGCTCAAAGCTTTTTCGTATTGCAACTCGTGCAAATTTTACATTCAATCTACTGGTCCTTTCAGCCACTTTTACCCTACACCTATATCACTCTGTTTTCCAATTTTCAGCAATCCTACGATTGAGAATATCCTATCTCTTTATAATATAGACAATCCTGCCCTTTTGGGTTTGCCATGTACCTAGAGATTAGATTATGCTCACAACATGACATGATCCAAATTCATCCGCATAACTGAAGTAACAGAACTTACCATTGCACAGCAGCTCCCAATTGGGCAAATAATGTAATAACACGCTAACCTGAAATGGGCAGATGAGTATCCTCGATAGAAAACCAACTGCTTAGCTGGATTTATGTTCTTGTCTATCCAGTTGCCCCATGTTTTGAGGGCCCTTCTATAAGCTTCAACTGCATCAAAGGTCGGATATATATAGTCCCCTTCCTTGTAGTAGTTTTTCCTGTCCAATTTATCAAGCACTAAGAGTCATCTTTCAGCAAAATCACAAACAACCTGGGGATAGGAACTTGGTAAATGATCAAATAATATACATATCTGCCAACTCAATGTCAACAAAATGTCAAAATACTACTAGTTTGGCACATGGATGAGCTTAATAAAACATAAGGGAGCTTCTATGATTCAATGGTGTGGACCATCCATTGCTCATTTGGCTATCAAATATGCTCATTAAATGTGTGGAATGCAGAAAAACACTAGCACAGATTTAACCAACATCCTATGAATCGCCAGTAAGTAACTGAACAGTCCAACCACTACCTTAGAATTTTCCTAAAACATAAATACATGGCTGTGAAGGTTTAAATAAGTACACACTCACCCTCTAGCAGTCTTCCCATGAGTCCACCAGTGGCCCGTATTAAATACAAGGATGTCAGCCTTCTTCCACTTAGGAGCAGACTTGTCAATCCGATCAATGGATAGAGTGGGATTAGAGTTTCCACGAGCATTGACACGAATTCCTTCCCTGACAAGAAAATGGGACCTCAAGAACTCAATAGTGCAATTGTAATCGAGGAACTTGAAGACGAAATACCCTCTTCCTTTGGTTATCTTGTAGCCATGGACTTCAAACATCCGAGACTTATCAGGGAGCGTTTGACGAAGAAGGCATAGGAACGATTCAAACTGGTTCCGGTTCATGGAGTCACCTACAAGCATCAGCCGTTTACCTCTGAGCCTCACCAAAAAGTCTGTTGCATTAAACCTATGAATGAATGTGATTGGTTTTCACTGAGGATAAAGTTATAATCAATAGAAAATAACAGGCAAATAATTTGATTATGGTATTAAAATTAGTACGAAGTAAAATGGAATCATAGGGCCAGGTTATAGACTGCTATTTTCACAGGAAGGGTTTTTCAAACTTATTTTCATGTATCTTATTTAAAACTCGATTCTTAGATATTACCTTCGTATTCTAAAGAGCGCAATAGTAGAAGCCAACTCTTGGCTGTCACTTTACTTTCCCCTTTTTAACTGTCACTAAAAGACACAAGTCACCATCTCCTCTTGAAATTACCAAACTAATATTTGACATACATTAAGTTCGGTGAGTCAAATAAGTGCTTTGATGATGGGAAATGTTAAAAAAAGGTGAGAAAATGTTATATACATAGGAAATGCATTAATGTTGACTGTACTGCTCCAAATTTTTTCAGTTTCAGTAGTTAACAATCCAAATTGTCCAATATGGTTGAGGGCTAACGTCACTTTTGGCTGTCACCATTAACTCTCATCATTACCTCCTATTAAAAGACATGGCAACCACCTCCACTTGAAATTACTAAGATGATGTGAAATTCGAAGATTTTGAAGCCGCTAAGATGTCCTACCCAGAACAACTCCATTAACAATGAGCCTTTTTTCATTAATGAACACATGTTAGTGAACCTGCAACATCCTATCTTGGCAGTATAACCAGTGTTATTGCTATATAGCAAGTGAATTTGGGAAAAAGTGGGTACCTGGGAAGATCGCAACCATCGGGTTTCCAACGCCAATTGAGATAGAGGGAATCTGGGCGTCCATTGGGTTGGCAGTCGAAAGCTTCGTCTACATAAGGACAAGATCCGGGTTCGTAAACAGGGTACGACTCGTCTCTCACCCATGTTCCCATGTACAAATCACATTCTCTAAGCTCCCTTTCGATCTCCGCATTCACGTTGTTGTTGTTATCATCGTTCAGTGGTGGTAGTTGTGGTGGATCCTGTTTTTCAATTGTCAGAGAAGTGTTCGAAGTGAGAGAAGGTAAGGGTAGCACCAGTGGGCGTGTAATACTATCAGCATTGCCGCCGTCCTGGGGTAGCAACGGCGGTGGTGGAGGTTTCGTTGTAACAGAAGGAGAAGGTAATGATGGTGAAGGTGATGATGTGTTAAATTGTAACAGATTGTAGGTGGTATCGGTGTCGGTGCCGGTGCCGGAGCGAGTAATGGTGTTGTAGAAAGAAATGAAAGATGGTTCTAGAGAGCTTTTGTAGTTATGGAATAAGAAGATGCTGAATAGCAATACTAGGAAGAAGAGGATAGTTATCCCACCGTAATGGTAACCGTAGCTCCTTCTCTTGGAATCCTCGTCCTTCCTCTTCTTCTTCTCCGACGAAACCGCCATCTATCGGGGCGATGGCATTTCAATTGTAATGGTGAAAAATTATAACAAAATTTTTGTCTTGTCACTACTTTCCACCTCTTCTTCATCCACACGGTGTTTCACAAGGAAGGTATTTTTGCTTTTCTTCGATTAGGAGTTGGGCCCCCTTTTTTGGGCCGTCCCACGTGTCATGGTGTTTGAATGTTTATTAAACGATGTTAAATTTATAAATTATTTCTCTCTCTCTCTTTTTAATAAAAGTTTGAAATATCTGCAATAGCATTATAATATCAAATTCTTCTTTTCATTTTTGAATACTAATACATAAAATGTGGCAATATCACAAAAGTGTAAATTAAAACATATACATATATATATATATATATATATAGAAAGATCCACTTCCATCATCTGTTATTATAAAGCTAGATTTTTTTTCCTTGTTGGGACTTCATATTTTTAATTAAATTAAGTTTTTATCTCATTTTCCTTTCTCTCTCTCACTACCTTTTCATATACCTACTATTGAATTTTTATGAGCATAGTAGAAATTTAGCCTTTAATGTTTAAGTGTTTTTCTATTTGAATTATTAACTTTTTTTTTTCTTTTCTATTCGAGTTCTCAATGTTTCAAAACTTTTTTTTGAGTCTTTTCTTAACTCAGTTAAAAATTTCTTTAAAAATTAACACGTGTCAATTTTTAATTGGTTTATGATACTTAACTTAATATAATATTATTATCAAATATATTTAATTGATTTAATAATAATAATAATAATAGCAGCAACCTAACTGGGCAAAAGAGAGATAAAAAACTAGAATCCTTCTTGTACATCTTCTTCCTTCTTCTATTCTTGCCATGCCTATTGTTTTCTTTGTCTTCTTTTCTAAAAGTCACATTCAATTTACCGTTGTCTTCTTTTGTAAACCATCTTCATCTTGATCCAAATTGTTTATAACAAAAACAAAAATTTTCCAAACATGATATTGATCCATATCCGCTGAAGTTCTTTCCAGGAAGGAAGCAAATCTCGACTACATCCATGAGCGAATTTTACAAGCCATAAAGTTAGTTGCTAAAGATTAAAAAATATATATATATATTGAAAAAAAGAAACAAGAAAATACCTTCATCATTGGGCTTCTATTTCAATGATCTCAATGTGAAATCCAAAACCAAAATTATTAGCTGACTCAAAATTCTATTAAGTGATTTCTTCATAAATACCTTTTCATTCTCTCTTGTCAAGTTTGTATGATGTCAATATATAGATAATATAACATGTGAGAATAATTAAGAGAAAGAGATGCCCTCGTTAATGGGATGATGCAAATAACTGTATTTTACTATTTTCAAGATCCAAAAATCCCAATACATACTTTTTCCGTTTAATCTTGATGTATAGTGGGGGCAGCAGAAGATGTAGTGTGTCTAGTTTTTCTTTTTTTTTTTTTTTCTTTTTTCCCCCTCATAATTTTGTATTTTTTATCAACTATTTTTATTAAAGTTATTTTACAATAATTCTGTGTTAAATTAAGTATTGTAATCCGATTACAGGTTGACACATGTTAGTTCTTAACAAAAGTTTTAATGGAGTTAATGGAAGGGCTTAAATAGAAAAGTTTTAAAACGTTCAAGATTCAAATAAAATAAAAAAAAGGCTAATAACTTAAATAGAAAAATAGTGAAAATAAAGGATTAAATTTATACTTTTTCAATTTTTATTATACACAAACTTCCACTACTCATCTCTATTTATTTCTCCTTTTATACAAGTATTTTTATTTTAATATTTGAAGAAACCGTTGGTAATGTAGCAATCATCAAAGTTCACCTTAGCATGATCCCTCTTTCTTTTTTCTTTTGTTTTGTTTGATTAACTATTTATCAAGGTTTTTTTCCTATTTAATTTAATTCCACATGTTTTTTAATACCCATATAACAAATGCAGGATCCACTAGTTTAATGGTGAAGACGAAAAGAAATTTGCCAAAAATAGAAAAAAAAACATTATATTAAGTTTAGCAATTAAGTAAGGCATAGACACTTGTTCGGGAAAAAAAAAAAAAAAGAGAGGGAGTAAAGTATAGATGTAAGGGATGAGTGAATACAAGATGAGTAGGATATGAAGCACTACCCCATACCTTATCTTATAAGATACAGGGTATTAAATCATGTACTCAAATCCTACTTGTGTCTTTATACTCACCTTATATTCTATATCTTGTAAAACCTGTAATTTTTTTATTTTAAAATTATTGCAGTATATATATTTTTATATAACATGAACAATCTCATTGTTTTTAAATATTTACTAGAGACAAAATGATTTTTGGAGTGTGGAAATATACTTAAAAGCAATTTTCTTAATATTACAAATTCTATGATCTTCAAAATTTTTATATATGATAGTAGAAATGGTTATATAAAAGTTGAAACAAATAAGTTACAACCAAAAATATATATTATAATATAGTAACTTGAAGTTATTTCTATACTAACTAGCATGAAAAGATATGTAGGGTTATATTAAAAATTCATTTAATTAATACACATTAGTTCCTTTTTTTTTTTTGCTTATTAATTATGTTATAAAGAAATACATAATAGTAAACAATCAATAATTTAGTTCTAATATTGAAAAGAAAATGAAAAAAAATAAAAATATATCACATCCCCAAGCATTTTCTATGAAATGTGGGTAAAGAATATGAACATTATATCATTAGAAAACTTCACCTTTACATATTTATTTAATTTACTATTATCAATTGGTCAATATGGCTATTGGATATATCTATAAAGAAAGAACAATAAAGGACCATAATTATTTATTATTGATGCTATCACTATTTGTTCCTACATATCAATCGAAGAATTTTAATATACATTTTATCTTCTCACAGTTTCATAATATCCTTGCTTAGATTTATGTTAAAAGAAAAAACCATTACTATTTGTAACAGTATTAGAAAATATTGGATAACTTTAAATCTTGTGAACGTGGAACAATAACATAAGAATAAAGGAATATAAAAATAGTGGCCAGGAGGTAGATATCAACATCGTATTAAAATAAGAAGGCAGTTGCTTTTAAGGGAAAAAAGAAAGAGGGAAAATAATAAAAACTGTAAAAGAATGAATAAATTTACCAAAAATTTATTTAAAAACTTGCATTTTAATGGATAATACATCAAATATTTTTTATAATTAAAGGAATATAGCATTATAAAAAACTAAATGGTAAAGACAAGGAAAAAGAGTCACTACCTTTAATAACATTGATGTTAACAAAAAATTAGTATAAATAAATACTATATTTTATTATTAATAACTTAATATTATTTTATATAATTGATATAGAATAGGCACAAGGTACTTAGGAAGTTGTACCTATATATAGTAGACTACATGTTTCAAGGTGAGTAGAAGGTATGGAAAGCTCATACCCATACCCTATCCTTTGGAAGCAATGTTTCAAAAATTCTATACCTAGAACCTATCCATTGAATCTTAATACCTACCGGGTTGATCAAAATCCAAGTGGATACTTAGTACGATAGGTTACCTGCTCACACCTAATAGACATGAGCAGTAAATGCAATAAAAATATTTTAAATTTATAATTTATTTCTTTTGAAGAAAAATAATGAAAATGGTTGAAAATAATAGATAATCACAATATTATCCTAAGAGCAATGTCCTTCAAAATAATATAGGGAAGTTTTATCAAATAATAATTCCATTTCTCTTCATTTATTTATTTATATTTTTGTACGACAAACCAACCAGATAAGATAGGGGTATTTTTTCTCCATTCCTTTAATTTTATTCATAAATTTCCAAATACAAAGTGAAATATAATTATTTCCAATTATATATATATATATATATATATATATATTTTGAACTTATTTCTACCAATTTTACTTCGGGAGGATGTTTCCAAATGCAGTATGAAACTTTACATTTAAGCTTTTAAAGCGATGGTTAAAACCTATAATTGGCGGTTCAAGTATATAAATATTTGGAAACATTTTATTTTGTCACATGTTTTATTTTTAGTATAATGACCAAGGATGTGTTGATTTTATTTAAAGTGTATCAATATTTATGAAAACCTTTTTTTGCTGCATAGTTTATTTTTAGTACGATATTTTAATCATAAAATTTTTAAAAAGACAGATGATAAAAAAAATTGCAAAACTAGAGGGGGAATAGTAAAAATAAAATAAAATAAACAAAGGAAACAATGATTGAAACCACAATATGAAAGCCCAAGAACAACATTTTAGCGTATAAGATAAATTTTCATTTTTAAAAGTCAAATTTGATTTGTTCTTTTTAATTTTTGGTGAAATTTTTTTACCCTTAAAAATTAACTTTTCACGTATATTTCAGCTTATTTGCTCTTGAGACTAATAAATATAAGATTGGTGTAAGTGAATTGTGGTTGCAAACAATATCTTAATTAGACTGGATTAGTCATTTTAAGAGCAAATGTCACGCCCCAAGGATACCCTAGTAGAAGTAGACAAGTCACACTTGAATACTATCACTAGATTACCTTCAAAGAGTGACAGGTTTTCAAAACAACATGATCTTTTAGTTGCTTGATAAGAAATGATAAATATACGTAAGAAATAAATTAGTGAATAACTGCTATCTTAATCATAAGCATTACAGAACTATTACAAACCATGTAGACTTTTTGTAGATCATAACCAATAAAATAGCACTAACTAATCTATTCTAGGAGAACATAATCATAATTCCCAATTGTAACAATAAACTTTCAACTCCTAAGCTCTTACTGGAGCCATGTTCCTGGAAGTGACTAACCAAGGTCGAAGTGCAAACTTGAAAAGACTGTTGGAGTATGAGCGAAACCATGGCTCAGTGAATAACCAGACATTTATACATCAAACAAGTTATTAGCAAATCATATGTAATGTAATCACTCAATCATATGCTCAGATACAAGCTTGAATGATCTAGAATCCAAACAGAAAAAAAGATTTACGCCCTCTTTTTTAGGGTTGAAGAACATTTACCTTATGAACCACCTGCCCAGGAGAGACTAAGTTTACAAGAAAATCAACGATTTCTCGTTTTAGAGTTATCACTTTAAATATAATAGATTTAACTGACCATTTCCTTATCCATCCTTAGAAACTCCCTAAGTATTAATCATTTCAAAGTGATACTACGGGCGGCGTTCTTCATTACCACTTAGTTCCCGTAGAACCAACAGAACAAAGAAAACCTTGGAAGAACTAAAACTTTAGAAAAACCAAGCGTCAATAAAGAACCGAAATATTAATACGTAGCAAGCTGTCACCCATTTATATGCAATAATGCAGTATGTGTAATGCATGACCAGATTATTTTATTAAGTCAATAGTTCTTATTCAATTTCATAGTAATCATACATTACACACAATCATCATCATATTACTTCACATCATCAAATCATTGCATTATCACTTTTGTAATGATAGATTAACAATCATACCATCAAATCACAACATACTTCTAACAAAAACATTCATTTGATTGTCTTTGCATTATGTGTTCAGCTATCTACAAGCACAAAAGTATAATATGACTGAATTACTCACTGCTCATGGTGACTTAATCTAATAGTCTGCTGGAAGATCTTCTAGGGTATCAAAGTCACCTATTGAGATGAATAAAGTATTCATCAATATAATATAGATTATATAACTAAATTCCTATACATGTCTAGTGTCCTAAACTTGATATTTATCAAGTTTTTGTAGTGATTAAAACTAATTTTATATTATTCGATATCTGACTTAATATAGTAAATCATATTTGTTTATTATTACTTAGTGTCGGTGTTTCTTCTAATTTATTTTGTATAATTATTTTGGTATTTTTAGAAGTCACATTATTCATAAATTTAACTTATTTCAATTTTCATTCTTATCTATTTTATCATCTAGAACAAATATTTGATTATTTATAATTTTTATGAACACTTAATATTTTTCTCTAATTCTAGGGTTTTAAGAATTATCAAATATTAATCAAAATATTCTAAGTATTTGTATTTACTTTACTATTTAGTAACTACTATTTTAACACATAAATATATATATAATATAATTATAATTATTATATAAATGTTCATTCACGAAATACAGATTGTATAAAAAGAAAACAGGTTTGTACGCCGGCTTCTACGCCACTGGCGTTGAAACCCAGGTGTCGGCGTTCTTTTAAATTTGCATAATATTTCATATCGTTTGCACCGGCTTTGAAAGTTGTCGGCTTTCAACGTACGCCGGACCATACGCCGCCAGCGTAAAATCCCAGATATTCGGTGTTCATTCATTTTACGTGAAAATAATTTTTACGTAACTTCTATTCTAGTGTAAGCTGCCTCTACACCGTCGGCCTACCCTTGTAAGTCGCCGGCGTTGGACGTTTACACTGTCGGCTTATGGACAATGTTAGCACTGTTCATCATCTTCTTCGATGAACCAATTCGTATTCCTTAAATTTTCTACGTTAAAAACATTCCTAAGTGTTTTTATATCAAGTATATATACATAAAACAAATCCTAACGCTTCTATAAACATATAATCTTAAATTTCAAATCTAGTAAAGTATATCTAGGGTTTCCGATTTTTACCTCGGTTGAGCTGATCCGACGGAATTCGAAGCTTGTTTTTGTGTTGATTATGTTCCTATGATTACCAGAAGTCAGTTCTAATCCTTAGATTTAAAAGAAAACCATTCGAATTACATCAACTCACCTTGAGCTTGTTTTCAAGTATTTTTCGTATTGTTTTTCTTCTGATTCGAACTAGGACGATTTGAGAGGTTTGATTTCTGTTTATAGGTTGTTTTGGCTGCTACTTAGGAGTAGTTTTTTTTCGGAAATTTCGAGTGAAAGTTGTGATTTTTTGTTTGTGCATTAAGAATCTTAAATATATATATATATATATATATATATATATATGAAGAAGAAGAAGCTTGCGGTTGCATTTCCTTCATCGTTTGATCCGAATTTCCTCCACATTTAACACTGTTTTAGCACTTGTTTTCATTGCATAAATGAGGAGCTGACTTGGCAATCTTTGATTGGTTATAAGGTTGATTTTTGTTGACAATTGTGCATTATTGAAGCAAAATTTCGGCTCTCATCCTTCCACGCAATCCAAGCAACTTGCAGTCGAAACTCACAACAATAATATATATATATATATATATATATTAGTTAGTTTATTAACTTAGTTTTAGGATAGTTTACTAAGTTATACGGGTAAAATTAGCTAATATTTGAGAGTTTTTATAAAAATATGTTTATAGGATTCTACAAAATACTTGGATTATCAAAAATACAACTTTAAGTTTTAAATTTACGTGATTAATTATTTGTAGAATTTTATCTCCCCGATTAAGGTTTCCTAAACTCATTAGGTCAATTTTTGTTTTAGGATCCAATAGCTTAAGAAAACCCTAATTAGAACAATAGTGTGATTCAATTATTTATTTGAAGTTTAGATCTTGAGTTATACATCAGTTTATGTTTTTATTGTGTATTTATAATCCTAACGGTTTATCTTTAGGTTATCGTTTCCTGTCTATAAGCGTAGTTGATTAACTACTTAATATCGCATTGATATAGAAGCTAAATTATATATATTTTTTTTTGATACCTATTATGAAATCTTATTAGTAGCTTAATACTATTAGGAATCTTGAATTTAGGGTTTAAATCCAACATAGGCTCATTACTACTCATTGTTCTAATCTCAAATCATTGTTGAGTTCAAAAGCAATCATTTAATCTCTATATTTATATTTTTCTATTTAAATCTATTTGTATAACAAGTTTCGGGTTTGAAATTTAGATTTCTTTTAATCATATCTTGAATTATCCATTCAAGATACGAAATCTCGTTTTTGGTATCAATTAGGGTTAAAGAAGTTCTTTATTCGATTTCTAAATCCTTATCTAGCCAAATTCAATGCATTGATCTATTCTTAGGTTTTTATTGGAATCTAAGTTTATTAACTAGTTCATACATTCTACTTTAGAGTAGTGTACTAATGTGGAAAATTTCGGGTTTACATTCTCCCCCCTTAAAATAAGCTTTGTCCTCAAAGCTTGAGTACATACCTGAATTCTCAAACAAATGGATAGTTTTTCTTGATCTCCTCTTCAGTTCCCATGTAATCTTCTTGTTTGGAGATCCCACAATACTTTGACATAATGAATTTCTTTATTCCTGAGAACTTGCACTTTCGGTCCAATATTCTAACTGGATGTTTTCGTAAGTCAAATTCTCCTTCAAATCAATTGGTTCCAACTCAACTATCTTATCTGGATCCGGTACATATTTCTTAGAACCGATACATGGAAAACATTATGTATACCAGATAAATTGGGTGGCAATGCAAGACGGTATGCCAGATTCCCAACTCGTTCCAATATCTCAAATGGTCCAATATATCTAGGACTTAACTTTCCTTTTGTTTGTCTACCATGAAGACTTTTGATTGGACTTATCTTTAAGTATACATGTTCTCCTTCATTAAATTCCAATTCTCTTCTTTCAAGTCTGCCCAACTCTTTTGTCTATCTTGTGGCTTTCATTCTTTGCTTTATTACTGAAACCTTTTCAATTGTTTCCTGAACCAATTCAGGTCCAACCAATACTTTTCCAAGTTATCCCAGAATAATGGTGACCGCACTTTCTACCATATAAGCTTCATAAGGTGGCATCCCTATGCTTGAATGGTAACTGTTATTGTATGCAAATTCCACTAGTGGTAAATGTTGGTCCCAATTTCCTTTGAACTCCATAATACATGCTCTTAACATATCCTCCAGTGTCTGATGATGTCCTTTCTGTTTGTCCATCAGTTTGAGGATGATAAGCTGTGCTAAATTTCAATTGGGTTCCCAAAGCTTTTTGTAATCCTTGCCAAAATCTGGAAACAAACCGTGGATCTCGATCTGATACTATACTAACAGGTACACCATGCAATCTCACAATCTCCTTCAAATATATTCGTGCCAATTTTTCTAATGGATATGTCATGTTAATTGGCAAGAAATGAGCTGATTTCGTGAGTCTATCCACAATAACCCAAACAGCATCATGACCCGCATTTGTCTTAGGTAATGAGCACACAAAATCCATGGAAATTTGATCCCATTTCCATTCGGGAATTGGCAATGGTTTCAACAACCCACCTGGTTTTTGGTGTTCAGCTTTTATCCTTTGACACACATCACATTTAGCAACAAATTCTGCAATATCCTTTTTCATTCCACTCCACCAATATGCACTTTTCAGCTCTTGGTATGTCTTTGTTTCTCCTGGATGTATAGAATATCCAGAATAATGTGCTTCATGCATTAATTCCTTCCTTAAGTTTTCATCATGTGGCACACATAATCTTTTATTCATTCTTAACACCTCTTCTTCATCCACATGAAAATCCTTGTATTTTCCTTGGATATTCCTTGTTTAATCTCTTGGATTTCAATATCCTCTTTCTGAGCCTCCTTAATCCGTTGGAGTAAAGTAGGTTCCAAAATTAGGTTTCCTAATTCAGCTTCCAAACCTTGCATTGAAAATTCCAAGTTTAATCTCTCAAATTCCTTGATGAGTTCTTTCTGTTCCGTCAATATTGAGGCTACTTCTCCATAACTCTTTCGACTCAATGCATCAGCCACGGCATTCACTTTGCCAGGATGGTAGTTAATAGTGAGATCATAATCTTTAATCAATTCCAACCATCGTCTTTGTCTCATATTCAACTCTTTTGTGTAAATATATACTTCAAACTTTTGTGATCCGTATATATTTCACATTTCTGTCCATACAAGTAGTGACGCCAAATTTTGAGTGCAAATACAATAGCAGCTAATTCCAAATCGTGAGTGGGGTAATTCATCTCATGCGGTTTTAATTGTCTAGAAGCATATGCTATTACTTTTCCATTTTGCATTAACACACATCCTAAACCATTTCTGGATGCATCACTGTAGACAGTATATAGATCCTTGTCATTAGGCAGAACCAATATTGGTGCTGATATTAACCTCTTCTTCAGTTCTTGGAAACTTTGTTCACGTTGATCATTCCACTCAAATTTCTCATTCTTCCTGGTCAATTGTGTCAGGGGTCGTGCAATTTTTGAGAAATCTTTCACAAATTTTCGATAATATCCTGCCAATCCCAAGAAACTCCTAACTTCCGTAACAGTTTCAGGTCTTTTCCATTCCACAATAGCTTTAACTTTTGCGGGATCAACCGATATTCCTTCTCCAGAAATAATATGTCCAAGGAATGATATACTTCTAAGCCAAAATTCACATTTAGACAATTTGGCATACAGCTTATTGTCTCTCAGTATCTGTAACACACTTCTCAAGTTTCATCATGTTGTTCTTCAGTAGACGAATATACAAGTATATCATCTATGAAAACAATCACACAATATCCAACAAAGGTCTAAAGATACGATTCATCAGATCCATGAAAACTGCAGGTGCATTAGTTAGTCCAAATGGCATGACCAAAAATTCATAATGACCATACCTAGTTCGGAATGCAGTCTTTGGTACATCTTTTAATTCGATTTGATGATATCCTGACTTTAAATCAATTCGAGAAAATACCTTTGCTCCTCTCAACTGATCAAAGAGATCATCAATTCTGGGTAAAGGATATTTGTTCTTGATAGTCACTCTGTTTAATTCTCTATAATCAATACAGAGTCTCATTGAACCATCTTTCTTCTTAACAAACAATACTGGTGCTCCCCAAGGTGAAACACTAGGTCTGATAAATCCTTTATCCAACAATTCTTGTTGCACCTTTAATTCTTTTAATTCACAGGTGCCATGCGATACGGAGCTTTTGATACTGGTTCTGTTCCAGGTATCAAATCAATTGAAAATTCCACTTCTCTGTGTGGGGTAATCCGGTAATTCGTCTGGAAATATATCCGGGTATTCACACACTGTTCGGATAGTATGAATATCCAATACTTTGGATTCACCCTCGGTTGTTCCAAGAATACACCCGTTTAACTCCATATCTTCTTCATTTTCCACTTCAATTGTTGTTATCTATTTCCGACTCCTTTGAGTATCTCACCCCTATACTCCTTTCTTTCTCCTTGATTATTGACAAAAGATACCATTTTGAGATGGCAATTAACTTTTGCTTTTACAGCAGTTAACCAAACCATACCCAGAATAATATCATATTTTTGCATCTCTATCATGATTAAATCAGCAATTGATTCTTGATTTCCAATCTTTAATGGACAACTCTTTATCATTTCCCGTGTTATACTAAGTCTCCAGTTGGCGTAGTAACTCTCAATTCTTTACTCATGTTTCGGTTGGTAATCTATACGCCTTGCTAATCCGTATTTATGAAAGAATGCGTTGCTCCGTGTCAAACAAAGCATACGCAGTCTGATCCCCTACTTGAATTGATCCTATTATCAATTATTAAATTCACGTTATTTTCAATTCATAAGGACTTCTATTGCTCATTTACTTGTGATTGTGTCTAATAACTTTATAAACAAATATGTAACTACATACCTGCAATGAGTCCATATTCTTCAGGGTCAACTTCTTCCCAAATATTTTCTTCATCTTCCTCCTCCATCTCCACATTCTCAACAGGATTTCCATACATAGCAAAACTCTCGTCGTACTAGCTTTATTGGCGTTTCCATTTTTCGATCCTGCGACTCCAATCATTCCTCTAGGCTGTGAAGATCCAGCTACTGTACTCACTTTCTGTGGACAGTTGGTTGATATATGCCCAACTTTGTTACATACATAACAAGTTGTAATTTTTCTTTTTGGACAATTATTTGCCATGTGCCCACTTTCTCACAATAGTAACATTTGTGTTGCAATTGTGGACATCCCTTGGATAATGAAAACCCTTACATTTCCAGCATGTAACATTATTCTTCCCAATTACTCCTCCTTTGTTCACATTGAAAGGTTTGAAGAATTTAACCTTCTTAGGCACAGAACTTGCCATAGAACCATCATACATTTCTTCCCGAAAATGGTCCTTTCTTCTTATACCTTCAATTTCATACTTCCTTGCTCGTTCAATGATTCGAGCTTTTTCTATCATAGCTGCAAAGTTATCGACTTCAAATTCAGCAAGTCTTCTCTGAAAATGAGGTTCTAATCCAGCCATGAAAGTCTGTCTCTTTAGCTCATCACTGTCTCGATAAGCATCTGGAGCAAACTGTAACAACCGATTAAACTCATGTTCATACTCATCAATGGTCTTATTTCCTTGTGTCAAATTCATCAGGTCAGTGCTATATTTTGCTTTTAGACTGCCTGGGAAATATTCCTTCAAAAATTCTCGTCTAAATACTTCCCAAGTAAGGTTGTGGCAAACTTCTTTGTTTTGAATTCCACCATATTCTTGCTCTCAATCTTATAAATAAGTTCCATATGATACTCTCAGAGCTTCAGGTACTTGGAAAACATCAAGGGATCGTTCAATCTGAGCTAGCCAGTCCTCAGCTTCTTCTGGCTTTCCCGGTAGTCCTTCAAAGTACTGTTGCATTTAATGAATTCGGCAACAAGTTCCTCTGAGGACGTAAAGGTGGTGGTGGTGGCAATTCTTGTTCATATCGAGGCGGTCCTTGCACCTCTGCAGCAGATTCATTAGGGTTCACTGGTCCATTTTCCTGAAATTGAAGGTGCAGTATGCCTTTCATTTCCTCTAGGAGTTGGTGGAGGCATTGCTGGTGCCTCAGCAGGTGGTGCTACATTTGTTGCTTGGATATTTTGCAAAGCTTGCAAAATCAATACATTTTGTTGTTGGAGACTTTGTAAAACATCCTCTAGTCGGTTTTGGGATGATGCAGGAGCATTTATTGGTGGATTTCCAGAAATCCTGCGTTTCTACTTCTATTCTCCCTCTTGGCATTCTATTAACATTAAACATGTTATTTAGATTAGATCATAATTCATCTTTACTAAAAGACATCAAAGTCATTCATATATATATATATATATATCACAATATATATACATAACCAAAATACACTAAGCTTCTCATGGTTAGTGCATTATGTACATATCAAAAATGGCACTAACACTATACCTAGTTTTTACTACTATAGTCATCAAAAGATATATACACATCATCCTACATATCATATGTATATCATCAGAAGTCTATCGATATACCCTATCATGTCATCATTAATAGATAATACATACATCATCATATAATACTAGATCGAACTCAAGGTTTAGGATAAAGGCGACCCTTGCCCTTCTCTTGAGGACCTAAATGAGGGTAATCGTCCTCTCCCTCGGAATTGTTGTCACTAATATCAATCCTCATGTCTCTATCTCCTGGGGGTGCCAGAGTCAAATTTGCATCCATCACTCGAATACCTCTGGGTGCAGCATCCTCAGCTCACTCTCAGAACTAGGTGGTATATCTCACTCTTAATCCACCCTCCATGTGCAGTCTTAATCCATCTGGCATAATTATAATTGGAGACATACTTTTCTACCTCAATCCTTCGACTCTTCCCTTCTCTTTCATCCAACAACTTAGTTGTTATACTCCTTTTATGAACCGTGGTCTGAACCGATTCCTATACCACTCTATCCTGCATAGAAGGGGGATGCTAGAACTCACCTGCTATCTCAGGTATAATAGGAGGCTTCCTCATCAAGATACGTCTGGATTGGTTGCATCTGCTCGCCTGTGCAAGCATCCTATCATCATCATAAGCTGTATCATCTCTCACCCAAGTATGATCATGTTTAACATCATAAGCATAAATTGGCCCTCTCCTAATAGATACCCAAACTCTAAAATCAGGAGGATCTGGTCTCACAGATCTGGATGAGACTATGAATGCTATGTTATCAATCTCCAGACCACCTCCCTTCTGAACCACCAATCTCTCAAATCTATAAAGTGACTCTATAGCTGATCCATTATCTGGAAAAGCCCGCTCCATAAAAAATAACCATCCTTTAAATAAAGGCTGTAATCCTCTCTTCTAAGTGCTAATGATGTGCCCTAGGCCATATGGATTCTTTATCATTTATATGTTTGTTATCAAGTCATTTTAATTATCAAAGTTATTTTTTTGGCCTATTTACTTTGGTAATGTTATTCCTTGAATATTTAGTTATACCTTATGTCGTTAAAGTATGTGACTTTAATAGTAGAACCATAAGCTGAATTATAACTTTATTCTAAATTATCCCTAGTCACTCATTATGTGGAATGATAATGAATTAAGACTAGTATGATTGCTGTATGATGATCAAGTTTTACTGATCATGATATGGGATATCAATTCAGCACATAGATACAAACAGGAGTGTATTGTATTGGATTGACCAACTATAAGAATACTATATGGATCAATGCAATAAGTATTCTTATTTACAATGTTGTTTTAGTCCTTTGACCTAATGGCACCATGGATTCCTATATAGCAGTTTTCATGTTTTGATCATCTCTTCATCATCTTTAATCGGATGATTGTAAGAATAAACTTGGCATGCAATATGTTATATAGAGGAATGTGAGTGTTAGTGAAGGGATTTGTTCATCTCATTAATTTGAGAGAGATATCTATCAGGCCCCTTGATGAGTAAGACTGAGAAATGCATGGCCATGCTCGAATGAATTGATAAAGAGTTATCAATATCATTTGTTTAAGTCAGTCAAACTCTAGATTCAAGAAATAAGTAATTAGACAATATAAGAGTGTTTTGATCCACACCTTATGTTTGATTATAAGATATCGTGTAACAAAAGGACTGAATGACTAACTGTTAGTGCAAAGACCCGACATGCTCAATTCTCAAATTAAGCACACCAAGTCCCCAACCACGTATAACTCTTACGAATCATACGTAAGGTCTTAAAAGAAGGTTTATGTTGAACATTGCTAAACCAATTTTAGAATTTATGAAATCGTTTAGTTAGATTGCTAAATAACTGGATTCGGCAGCGGAAAATCAGTTTTTATAAAACAACTTATAAACTTCTACTCCCTACAGAGCAAACCAGTTTTCTAAGAAACCAACTTTATAAAAACACTTTATGATATACTCTTAGGGGTAGATACTCATTTACAATCAATTGGGCATTAACAACCCTTAAATCAAAATACAAATTTATAAATAAATCCAGTCCTCTTACAAAACAAAACAAAAGAAGAAATAAAATACAAGTAATATCTCGGACCTATTACATTTCACTCATCTCCCAATCTTCAGAATTGCCCAAAACTCGGGACAAACATCATCACAACAATCATCATCATCATCACCATCAAACTCATCATCATCAAGTCATCATCTCATCATCATCATCAACAATCACAATTCCTGTAAAAAGAATAACAACAACAATAATGAGCCGGAGCCCAGTACACAGCAACACAATCACACACGGAGTGACACACAGCTTAACTAAATGCAAATGCAATAGCCACAGTTATTATCTTTCTTTAAAGTAAACAAATCAACACGGGAGTATTCAAACTCTGGACAACAGGGATCGCGAGGGGACCTGAGTAACACTCGGACGCTCAGGGGTTGATATAAGTAGTTCGGGTACTCATACCGTCCTAGATATCGTTAAGTCAAAGAGAAAAGTAGCTTCCTCAGGGTTAATAGCCGTTACTTAGCTCTATTTATACTCAGTCCATATCATAAAATATAGTTCACCCGTTCTCATAAACGTTTGAACTAAACTATGGTACTTCCTGCCGAGTTTAAATAAATTTTCACCGATCTATACCCCCCGTCGACTACCCGCCGTACCACTAATGAAAGTCATCTCAAATGACAGGAGTGGCCTAAGCGCCTAGATCTACCGTGCTCAAACCGAGCAAGGTGCCGCTCCCGAACCGGATATCAACTCCATCCCAAACTCAACAACTGAGGGGTCGCCGTTAGGTTCATACATGACCTGGCGTAGGAATTGGATTTTAACGGCATAAAGCACAAGCAACAATCACATTTTAAGTTTTCTTATTATTATTTAAGTTTTATAAATACCTATCCTAACAGAGACAAGCAGGTTACTGCTACCTTGAATATGAAATCCAAACATAGCTTCGAAGGAAATTTCATAGATAATCCAGAAGATAAAATCAGATATCCACCACTGTTAAGAAAAGAGCTCGTATAAAAAACTAAACTAAATATCCACTCATCAAAATCATATAAGAACTTAAGCTATTTATCCAGTCATTTCAAACTCATTTTATTAAATCCTATTTGATCAGACACTAATGTGGAACCCCACTATGGCTGCGAATATCGCCCGCCAAAATATGGACAGTTCTCCTTTGTCTGTCAAAGTATTTCTTTTCTCTTTATTTATAGTGTTTTATTACAAAAGCATTAACAAGGAATTCATAAAACCAAAACATTCATTTTCCAAGTAAACATACATTTGAAACAACATATTCACCATATTATTCAAAGATCATCCTAATTCATTCATCTAAGCTAATTAATAGCTATTATCCCATTTTAGCTTAACATTAGCCAAATTGATTAAAATTAGTCATTTAAGTCATTTACCAAGTCAAATTGATTAACCTTAGCCATTTAATTCAAAAGCCAAGCCAAGTGGATTAAGCTTAAGAAATCTAGTTCATTTTAGTTTAATTCAGTTCATTAAGTCAAACTCATTAGAATTAATCATTTAATCTAATTACTAAGCCAAAGTAATTAAACTAACTCAATCTAATTTATTTTAACTCATTCAAGTCTATTTACAAGTTGAACTTAAGTTTGTTAACTAAGTTCATTTTATAACTAACTTCTAGATTTAATCTAATTATTTGTTAAATCTATAAATCTACTTACCCCATGTTTAATTACATGAATTGATTCACTCAACACATCAAATATCACTTATCTATCTCATTTTATCTCAAAAAGATCCATTTCCTAAGCAAAACACATTTAACAAACAAAAACAAGTTTTTGACTTTGTTTTGAAAATGTTTGCAGCTGAAAGAATCAAAATTTAAGCATCATAAGTTTCGAATTTGTAAAACTTAAAGCATGAAAGTTTAGATCTCTTTTTAATATTTCCAACGCAACTTGAATCACCTCAATCGGAGTCGGATGAAAACGTTATGATGAAAACACAAAAACATCAAATCTGGAAATTCAACTTTCAATGGACACACCAAGGACAAGTCATGTCCCAAAAAGTCGACTTGGCAATAACACCAACCAACGACACGACTTGGGGACAGCCATGTCTCTAAAATGTCACTTAAAATTTCAAAGAAAAAGCCTTTGACATGCCTTTGTGACATGGCTTGTCACAAAAATGTCTTTTTGACAGCCCTGCTCTTTTGAAAAACGACTTTTGAAAACATTTTTATCAACTTCAAATCCTCATCTTTAAACACATATACAACTTCAAACATGAATATACTTTACTTTCAACATATCAAACACTTCAAATATCATTTTAAACAACTCAAACCTTCAACACTTCCAACAACTCCATCAAACTTCTTTCTCAATTCATCATTTTCCTCATCACAATCCCAACTTCCATCAACCATGAATCCAATAAATACATATATAAACAACACTTTTAACTTATTTATAACATCCATACATTATATAAACATATAAAGAACAATTAAAGTAAAAGATCAATTGAAATAGAAACTTATCTATCTAAGAACACATGCACACTTGAGTTTTCTTTATACTTCTAGCTTGATTTCCTTCTCAAATCCCCATTTCTAACTTGATTCTCTTTTATTCCATCTTGAATTTGAGATTTGAAGAAAGAATTTGAGAGAAAAAGAAAAAGGAAAGGAGGAGAAGAAAATGGATACGGGAAAAGAATAAGAAGAAGAAGAGAGAGAGAGAGAGAGAGAAAGGCACAACAAAAAATATAAAATAGAAAAGATAAATATAAATATATTTTCAAAATAACGTATTAGATTTAAACTACCAGATCAATATCTATAGTTCCATAAGTATTTGAAGATGATTTTAGAACCGATAGGTTACAAATTAAGAACTTATAATAAGAACTTAATTTAGAATTTATTTTTATACAAAGATATTTAATTTGAGTTCGGGTTTAAGAACTGATATTTTATTCAAGCAAATGAACTCAAATTTTACTGAGATTTAGGAATTAGTATTTTTGGTCTAAATCGAATGTTTAGAATCCTCTAAACATTTTAGAACATTTAGGATTTGAGGAATTTCAAATCTCAAAACCAACTTAATTATTAGCTAATTAAATTAAGCCAACTTGTCTAATTATATCCTATAATTCATTTAGTCATTTAATCTATCTAAACTCAATTTCTAATCTTAGTGAAAATTTGGGTATTTCAGTTAGTATAAAGTCGATCATCGATCTTCCTAAAAATTGGGTAGACATAATGTCTTACTAGAGACCAATTATGTCTTGTAGTCGTAAAAAATGTTTAAGAGCTACTAACCAATTTTAAGTGAACCTACAGGGTCACACACAAAGAATGGATAAGATGGATCTTCGATAATCGTATTGGAATTATTAATTATTTATTTGTCGATTTAATTAGATTAAAATTAACAAATAAATAAATTCGGATAATAAGGATATATATGTTTTTCTACATAATTTAAAGAGACATAACCCTTATATATATATTAGGGTAATTTAAAAGAGACATAACCCTTATATATATCAGGGTAATTTAAAGACATAACCCTCATATATATATATATATTCTCCACTAGGTTAATTTTTCTATTGACGCTGGCCGTCATTTAGAAAGAAAATTCGTAACCTAGAAAGAGAGTGTGAGGGATTCCCAAAGGTCGAAATTTTCGACGTGCTAGCACACACGAAGATCCAATTCATTCGCGTGGATACCGGTAGAGGGAGTTGGTATAATCTGCATCTCCTTGATCCCATCATCAAAATAAAAAGGTACACGATTCCCTTTTTCTTTCTGATTTAATTGGAACGCTTGGATCCGATTGGGAATTTAAAAAAAAAAAAACGATTTTCCGCTGCACGATTCAGATTTGGATCGTAAATTCCCAACAGTGGTATCAGAGCCACTTGCGATTTCAATTAAATCGGTTCTCTAGACTGTATGTATGTGATACATGTACAAGTTTTGAAATCGTGTTAAGATATGCATGTGATAATTTTACGCTTATTGAAATTGTTTCATTGGGATTTGATTTCGGATCTGTTCATGCTTGTAATGACATATAATTCGAAATTTTGAATTTCAATTTTATGCATGCTTATTACGAAACCCTTTTCGCTATTATTTTGTGTAATCGGATTACATCAAATCTGACAAATATATGTTGATAATATTTGAATGTTGGATCGTCTTATTCTGTTCAATTGTTGAAAAGGTTTGGATGTAATATGATCGCATTAATTTTGAATATAATGTGATTACATCAGAATCTAGGGTTTTTGACATGAGTAGCGAATCTGTTCGTTTTTGTTCGTTATAAACAGATCCAATGTAATGTGATTACATTAGAATTTAGGGTTCTCAGCGTTGGACGAAATTGAATTTTTGTTTTGTTTTGTAATCGGATTACAAAAGTAAATAGATAATGTTCTTACCGTGCAGATCATATTTAATAGTTTTAAATCGGTTTTCAAATGTTTGGACTCCTGCAATTAGACGAAGTGATCTGCAATTTTAAAGGACGTTATGATTTGATTTATTTATCAAATTTGTTTACCACTCTCAATGAGAATATGATAGCAGAATGGTTTCTTATATTTTATTTCTGCTATACATGAACAAACGCCTTAACAGTTTTGAACATAAATTTATGGATTCTCATTGATGAAAATTTTTCTTACAACTCGTTTTGTAAAGAAAATTGTTACTCTCTTTTTCAATTTCGTCTAGGTTTCAGGGGCGTTGCCCCTGAAACCCCACAAGGGACGCTGTCCCCTTGACCCCTGCAATTTTTCGACTATTATGATAGTCAACATATGTGAGTGGTTTTGAATTGTTTTAAGCCATATGTATAATTTTCATATATGTTGTGTTGAATGCATGGTGCATAGTATGGCCCTAAGACCTATGTGATTGGCAGGTTGCTTTCTTTTACATCTTGGGTTGTAATTTTATAAATACGGCCTGCGTGTCGTTTTGTTTTTTTGTAATTTATATTCTACTAGTAGTAGTAGGTTTTGTTGTATCTTCTTTATCTTGTAATGAAGACATGAAGATGTAATGAAGACTTTTCGAACCCATGATGATGGAGAAGTCAAAGCACCATGATGAAGATATGAGTTCTATCATTTTAAATCCATGCTTATGGATTCTCACCTTAGGTTTGGACCGTTGATCTTCATATTGGCTTATGAAGATTAACATAGATTAAGGGCCATACTATGACACTTTCTCTTTTTCTTTATAAGCATGTTATACCATATATGATGATATATGTGAATGTATGTGATACCACGTTTGCACATTTACATGCTTAGTATCCATCTAATATGATAAGGTTTTAACATATATATAAAATAAACCTTTACAAAATACTAAGTCATAAAATGCCTTCCATGTTTCGACACCTGTCAAGACTTAGATTGTCCAATTGTAGGTTCTGCCAAAGCAGGGTACAAAAGACCATCCTAGTTAGACAGGAGTGAATAATAGTGTTATTTGCATGTCGTAATGGTTAGACTTAAATAGGCCATCAAAACGGTTTTGGGCCTATGGCATTGAATGGGATTAATAGGCCAGTACTTATAATGTCAATCCCGTAAACAAGAATTACATATGATGTAATTGGAATGAGTTTCCTACCTAATTAACTGAATATTGAGTGTCATGCCATAGCTGACTCAATATTTAGTCAAATATGGATCTTCACCCACTATATGTTTTTAAAAGTAACTTCAAATTAATTTTGGAGGGTTTTAATTTGATAATATAGTGGAACTATGTAAGATGACTTGAATAAAGATTATTAACTCTGCATTCTTCTATATGTAGATCATGGCAACAAACAATGCATCTTTGCGTTCAATCATTGAAAAGGATAAACTAAATAATACAAACTTCCTTGATTGGCATCGAAACTTAAGAATTGTTCTTAACTACGAAAGGAAGTTGTATGTGATTGATGAGCCAATCCCAAATGAACCTACTGCTGATGCTCCAAGAGCCGAGAAAAATGCTTATAACAAGCATAAAGAGGATTTAATGGATGTGACTTGCATCATGCTTGCTAGCATGGAACCTGAGCTTCAGAAGCTGATGGAACACAAGTCGGCGTACGATATGATCGTACACCTTAAGGAAATGTTCCAAGAACAGGCAAGGCATGAAAGATTTACAGTCACACAGGAATTGAATTCTTGTAAGATGGCTCCAGGTAGCTCAGTGAGTGCACATGTACTCAAAATGAAGAGCTACATTGATAGACTTGAGAGACTTGGTTCTCCTATTAGTAGGGAGTTAGCCACGGATATGATCCTAGGCTCTTTACCTCCTAGCTATAACCAGTTTGTGATGAATTATAACATGCACAAAATGGATACGTCTATAATGGAGCTGCATGGGATGCTTAAGAATGCAGAACAGAACATTAAGACAAACAATAATGTTCTGATGGTTCAAGCGGGACAGGGAAGAAAAAAAGGGAATGGCAATGGCAAACGTAAGGGAAAGGGAAAAGCAAAAGGTCAGACCAATGCTAAAAGCCCAAATCTCAGAAAAAGGCCAAGCCACCCAAAGAAGGGATTTGCTTTTTCTGCAATGAACCGGGTCATTGGAAAAGAAATTGCAAGCTATATTTGGAGGATCTGAAAAAGAAGAAGGGTAGTGAGACTACCACTTCAGGTATTTATGTCATACAAATCAATTTATCTACTTCTGCATCATGGGTATTAGATACTGGCTGTGGATCTCACATTTGTGCAAATGTGCAGGGTCTAAGCAAAGTAGAAAGTTGACTAAAGGCGAAGTGGACTTACGCGTGGCAAATGGAGCAAAGGTTGCTGCACTAGCCATAGGAACTTTTGAATTGACTTTGCCTTCTGGACTTATTTTAATTTTAAATAATTGTTATTATGTGCCAGCTATGAGCTGCAACATTATTTCAGTTTCTTGTTTAGACAAGGATGGTTTTAAATTTATTATTGAGAATAATACAATTTCTATCCATCATAGAGACATCTTTTATGGTCTTGCTCATTTAGTGAATGGTCTCTATGTTCTGAACTTTGATGATTCTGATAATAAGTCCATCCATAACATTAATACCAAAAGATTCAAATCTAATAATTTGAATCCAACCTACTTCTGGCATTGTCGCTTGGGACACATTAATGAGAAACGCATATCTAAGCTTCATCAAGATGGACTTCTGAATTCATTTGACTTTGAATCATATGAATCATGTGAATCTTGTTTAATGGGTAAGATGACAAAAGCTCCTTTCACTGGACAAGGTGAGAGAGCCATTGACTTATTGGCCCTAATACATACAGATGTATGCGGACCATTAAGTTCACCTGCTAGAGGAGGTTATTTGTACTTCATTACTTTCACTGATGACTTCAGTAGGTATGGATATCTGTATCTCATGAAGCATAAATCTGAATCTTTTGAAAAGTTCAAGATGTTCAAAAATGAAGTGCAAAATCAACTTGGTAAAAATATTAAGGCCATTCGATCAGATCGAGGTGGTGAATATTTAAACCAAGAATTTTCTGACTATCTTAAGGATTGTGGGATAGTCTCACAATTGACTCCTCCAGGAACACCACAATGGAATGGCGTTTCTGAAAGGAGGAATCGTACCTTATTAGATATGGTTAGATCGATGATGAGTCAGACAGATCTTCCAATATCCTTTTGGGGATATGCCCTTGAAACTGCTGCGTTCATATTAAATAGAGTTCCATCAAAATCAGTTGAAAAGACACCATATGAATTATGGACTGGAAAACGTCCTAGCTTGTCTTTTCTAAAGATATGGGGCTGTGATGCTTATGTCAAACGTCAATTGTCTGACAAATTGGCACCCAAATCTGATAAATGTTTGTTTGTGGGATACCCAAAAGAAACAAAAGGATACTACTTCTACAACCGATCTGAGAACAAAGTGTTTGTTGCTCGTAACGGTCACTTCCTAGAAAGAGAATTTGTCTCTAAAGGAACTAGTGGGAGTAAAGTACAACTCGAAGAAGTTCGAGAACCACAAACAGACATAACACCTTTGATGGATATTCAATCAGACTCACAAAATGTTGTTGAGCCTGCACCACTAGCTGAAGGCCCGCGCAGATCTGGTAGGATTCGTCATGAGCCTTTGAGATATGGATTTCTAGTCACTGACGATCGTGATGTGATACTCATAGATCAAAGTGAGCCCATGTCATACCAGGAAGCGATAAAGGGCCCTGACTCTGAGAAATGGTTAGCAGCCATGAAAACGGAAATGCAATCCATGTATGATAATCAAGTTTGGACTTTGATTGATCCACCTGATGGTGTCAAAACCATTGGGTGTAAATGGGTTTTCAAAAAGAAAACTGACATGGATGGTAAAGTACATACATATAAAGCTCGACTAGTCGCAAAAGGTTTTAAACAAACTCATGGTATAGACTATGATGAAACCTTTTCACCTGTAGTCATGCTTAAATCTATTAGAATTCTCCTTGCTATAGCTGCGTATTATGACTACGAAATATGGCAAATGGATGTCAAAACAGCTTTTTGAATGGAAGCCTTCTCGAGGATGTGTACATGACACAACCTGAAGGTTTTGACATTCCAGGAAATTCACATAAAGTTTGCAAGCTTCAAAGGTCCATTTATGGATTGAAGCAAGCATCTCGGAGTTGGAATCTTCGTTTTGATGAAGCAATCAAACAGTTTGATTTCGTCAAGAATGAAGATGAACCTTGTGTTTACAAGAAAGTTAGTGGGAGCGCAATAGTTTTCTTGGTGCTTTATGTAGACGACATATTACTCATTGGAAACGATATTCCTACATTACAGACCGTAAAAACATGGTTAGGAAATTGTTTCTCAATGAAGGACTTAGGTGAAGCTGCCTATATTCTAGGCATCAAGATCTATAGAGATAGATCTAGAAAGATCATTAACCTGAGTCAAAGTGCATACATTGACAAAGTACTTAAAAGGTTTAGTATGGAAAACTCCAAAAGAGGATTCCTACCAATGTCACATGGAATCAAATTGAGTAAGACTCAATGTCCTGCTTCAAAGGAAGAGCGGGACGCATGAGTAGGATTCCATATGCCTCGGCTATTGGTTCCATCATGTATGCCATGTTATGCACTCGACCAGATGTCGCTTATGCATTAAGCATCACTAGTAGATATCAATCAGATCCAGGTGAGAGTCACTGGATAGCAGTCAAAAACATTCTAAAGTACTTACGAAGGACTAAGGATGTAGTTTTGACATATGGAGGACAAGAAGGCGATCTGGTTGTTAATGGTTACACGGATGCCAGTTTTCAGTCCGATTTAGATGATTACAGATCGCAATCTGGTTATGTGTTTTGTTTGAATGGAGGTGCTGTAAGCTGGAAAAGTTCCAAACAGGACAGTCGCAGATTCTACAACAGAAGCTGAGTATATAGCAGCATCAGATGCAGCTAAGGAAGCAGTTTGGATCAAGAAGTTCATTACTTCTTTGGGAGTTGTTCCTAGTATTGCAGATCCTGTAGCCCTCTATTGTGACAACAATGGAGCCATTGCATAGGCTAAGGAACCAAGATCACATCAGCGATCCAAACACATACTCAGACAATACCATCTCATTCGAGAGATCGTCGATAGAGGAGATATCAAGATATGCAGAGTACACACAGATGACAATGCTGCTGACCCATTGACTAAGCCTCTTTCCCGGTCTAAGCATGATGGTCATACTCGTGCGTTAGGCATCAAATCTGTTGTTAGTCAGGCCTATTGCAAGTGGGAGATTGCTAGTGATGTGCCCTAGGCCATATGGATTCTTTGTCATTTGTATGTTTGTTATCAAGTCATTTTAATTATCAAAGTTATTTTTTTGGCCTATTTACTTTGGTAATGTTATTTCTTGAATATTTAGTTATACCTTATGTCGTTAAAGTATGTGACTTTAATAGTAGAACCATAAGCTGAATTATAACTTTATTCTAAATTATCCCTAGTCACTCATTATGTGGAATGATAATGAATTAAGACTAGTATGATTGCTATAGATGATCAAGTTTTACTGATCATGGATATGGATATCAATTCAGCACATAGATACAAACAGGAGTGTATGTATTGGATTGACCAACTATAATAATATTGTATGGATCAATGCAATAAGTATTCTTATTTACAATGTTTGTTTTAGTCCTTTGACCTAATGGCACCATGGATTCCTATATAACAGTTTTCATGTTTGATTCATCTCTTCATCATCTTTAATCGGATGATTGTAAGAATAAACTTGGGCATGCAATATGTTATATAGAGGAATGTGAGTGTTAGTGAAGGGATTTGTTCATCTCATTAATTTGAGAGAGATATCTATCAGGCCCCTTGATGAGTAAGACTGAGAAATGCATGGCCATACTCGAATGAATTGATAAAGAGTTATCAATATCATTTGTTTAAGTCAGTCAAACTCTAGATTCAAGAAATAAGTAATTAGACAATATAAGAGTGTTTTGATCCACACCTTATGTTTGATTATAAGATATCGTGTAACAAAAGGACTGAATGACTAACTGTTAGTAGGTAAAGTCGGATCATCGATCTTCACTAAAATTGGGTAGACATAATGTCTTACTAGAGACCAATTATGTCTTGTAGTCGTAAAAAATGTTTAAGAGCTACTACCAATTTTAAGTGAACCTACAGGGTCACACACAAAGAATGGATAAGATGGATCTTCGATAATCGTATTGGGAATTGATTAATTATTTATTTGTCGATTCTAATTAGATTAAAATTAACAAATAAATAAATTCGGATAATAAGGATATATATGTTTTTCTACATAATTTAAAGAGACATAACCCTTATATATATATTAGGGTAATTTAAAGAGACATAACCCTTATATATATCAGGGTAATTTAAAGAGACATAACCCTCATATATATCATTATATATATTCTCCACTAGGTTAATTTTTCTATTATCTGACGCTGGCCGTCATTTAGAAAGAAAAATTCGTAATCTAGAAAGAGAGTGTGAGGGATTCCCAAAGGTCGAAATTTTTCGATGTGCTAGCACACACGAAGATCCAATTCATTCGCGTGGATACCGGTAGAGGGAGTTGGTGTAATCTGCATCTCCTTGATCCCATCATCAAAATAAAAAAGGTACACGATTCCTTTTTCTTTCTGATTTAATTGGAATGCTTGGATCCGATTGGGAATTTAAAAAAAAAAAAAAACGATTTTCCGCTGCACGATTCAGCTTTGGATCGTAAATTCCCAACACTAAGTGCTGAGAATCTCCTCTAGAGTTTTAGTAATCCCACATAAATACAAGTCCTCTACCAGGACTTGCAATCTACGCTTGTAATCTGTCAGGGTTTCCTCTTCTTGCATACTAAATATCTCCCATCTAATATGACATGTAGCATGATTAGTCGGCACACAACAAAATTTGCATGATTAATAATAATCACACATATTTTATTCCTAATTGTGCAATATAACTCTACCTATAACTACCCAACTATTACTAGAGAGTGCTAAATAGATCTAAACTTACTACATTCACCAATGTAATTCTTTCACATATTTATCTTTCTTATACTAGCAACTATGCTCTGATACCAACTTAATTCTGTCACGCCCCGAGTGTACCCTAGTAGAAGTAGACAAGTCACACTTGAATACTATCACTAGATTACCTTCAAAGAGTGGTAGGTTTTCAAAACAACAGGATCTTTTAGTTGCTTGATAAGAAATGATAAATATACGTAAGAAATAAATTAGTGAATAACTGTTATCTTAATCATAAGCATTACAGAACTATTACAAACCATGTAGTCTTTTTGTAGATCATAACCGATAAAAAAGCACTAGCTAATCTATTATAGGAGAACATAATCATAATTCTAAAGTGTTACAATAGACTTTTAGCTCCTAAGCTCTTACCGGAGCCATGTTCCTGGAAGTGACTAACCAAGGTCGAAGTGCAAACCTGAAAAGACTGTTGGCGTATGAGCGAAACCACGGCTCAGTGAATAACCAGACATATTATACATCAAATAAGTTATTAGCAAATCATATGTAATGTAATCACTCAATCATATGCTCAGATACAAGCTTGGATGATCTAGAATCCAAACAGGGAAAAAGATTTATGCCCTCTTTTTCAGGGTTGAAGAACATTTACCTTATGAACCACCTGCCCAGGAGAGACTAAGTTTACAAAAAAATCAACGATTTCTCGTTTTAGAGTTATCACTTTAAATATAATAGATTTAACTAACCATTTCCTGTATCTATCCTTAGAAACTCCCTAAGTATTAATCATTTCAAAGTGATACTATGGGCGGCGTTCTTCATTACCACTTAGGTCCCGTAGAACTAGCAGAACAAAGAAAACCTTGGAAGAAATAACACTTTAGAAAAATCAAGCGTTAACAGAAAACCGAAATATTAATACGTAGCAGACTGTCACCCATTTATATATGTAATAATGCAGTATGTGCAATGCATGACCAGATTATTTTATTAAGTCAATAGTTCTTATTCAATTTCATAGTGATCATACATTACACACAATCATCATCATATTACTTCACAGCATCAAATCATTGCATTATCACTTTTGTAATGGTAGATTAACAATCATACAATCAGATCACAACATACTTCCAACAAAACATTCATTTGATTGTCTTTGCATTATATGTTCAGCTATCTACAAGCACAAACAGTATAATATGACTGAATTACTCACCTGCTCATGGTGACTTAATCGTAATAGTCTGCTGGAAGATCTTCTAGGGTATCAAAGTCACCTATTGAGATGAATAAAATATTCATCAATATAATATAGATGATATAACTAAATTCCTATACGTGTCTAGTGTCATAAACTTGATATTTATCAAGTTTTTGTAGTGATTAAAACTAATTTTATGTTATTCGATACCTAACTTAGTATAGTAAATCATATTTGTTTATTATTACTTAGTGTCGTCATGTTTCTCCTAGTTTATTTTGTATAACTATTTTGGTATTTTTAAAAGTCACATTATTCATAAATTTAACTTATTTCAATTTCCATTCTTATCTATTTTATCTATCTATAACAAATATTTCATTATTTATAATTTTTATGAACACTTAATATTTTTCTCTAATTCTAGGGTTTTAAGAATTATCAAATATTAATAAAAATATTCTAAGTATTTGTATTTACTTTACTATTTAGTAACTACTATTTTAACACATAAATATATATAATATAATTATAATTATTATATAAATGTTCATTCACGAAATACAGATTGTATAAAAAGAAAACAGGTTTGTACGTCGGCTTCTATGCCACTGGCGTTGAAACCCAGGTGTTGGCGTTCTTTTAATTTGCATAATATTTCATATTGTTTGCACCGGCTTTGAAAGTTGTCGGCTTTCAACGTACGCCGGACCATACGCCGTCGGCGTAAAATCCCAGATATTCGGTGTTCATTCATTTTACGTGAAAATAATTTTTACGTAACTTCTATTCTAGTGTAAGCTGCCTCTACACCGCCGGCCTACCCTTGTAAGTCGCCGGCGTTGGACGTTTACACTGCCGGCTTATGGACAATGTTAGCACTGTTCATCATCTTCTCCGATGAACCAATTCGTATTCCTTAAATTTTCTACGTTAAAAACATTCCTAAACCATTCCTAAGTGTTTTTATATCAAGTATATATACATAAAACAAATCCTAACGCGTCTATAAATATATAATCTTAAATTTCAAATCTAGTAAAGTATATCTAGGGTTTCCGATTTTTACCTCGGTTGAGCTGATCCGATGGAATTCGAAGCTTGTTTTTGTGTTGATTATGTTCCTATGATTACCAGAAGTCAGTTCTAATCCTTAGATTTAAAAGAAAACCATTCGAATTACATCAACTCACCTTGAGCTTGATTTCAAGTATTTTTCGTATTGTTTTTCTTCTGATTCGAACTAGGACGGTTTGAGAGGTTTGATTTATGTTTATAGGTTGTTTTGGCTGCTACTTAGGAGTTGTTTTGTTCTGGAAATTTCGAATGAAAGTTGTGATTGTTTGTTTGTGCATTAAGAGTCTTAAAGGTATATATATATAGGAAGAAGAAGGAGAAGCTTGTGGTTGCATTTCCTTCATCGTTTGATCCGAATTTCCTCCACATTTAACACTGTTTTAGCACTTGTTTTCATTGCCATAAATGAGGAGCTGACTTGGCAATCTTTGATTGGTTATAAGGTTGATTTTTGTTGACAATTTGTGCATTATTGAATTAAGATTTCGGCTCTTATCCTTCCACGCAATCCAAGCAACTTGCAGCCGAAACATTTACAACAATAAGTATATATATATATATATATATTAGTTAGTTTATTAACTTAGTTTTAGGATAGTTTACTAAGTGATACGGGTACAAATTAGCTAATATTTAAGAGTTCCTGTATAAAAATATGTTTGTAGGATTCTACAAAATACTTGGATTATCAAACAATACAACTTTAAGTTTTAAATTTGTATAATTAATTATTTGTAGAATTTTATCTCCCGCAATTAAGGTTTCCCAGCTCATTAAGTCAATTTTTATTTTAGGATCTAATAGCTTAAGAAAACCCTAATTAGAACAATAGTGTGATTGAATTAATTATTTGAAGTTTAGATCTTGAGTTATACATCGGTTTGTGTTTTTATTGTGTATTTATAATCCTAACGGTTTATCTTTATGTTATTGTTTCCTGTCTATAAGCGTAGTTGATTAACTACTTAATATCACATTTTTGATATAGCTAAATATATATATCGGTAGTTTTTGATACCTATATGAAATCTTATTAGTAGCGTTTAATACTATATAGGAATCTTGAATTTAGGGTTCAAGTCCATACATAGGCTCATTACTACTCATTTTTCTAGTCTTAAATCATTGTTGAGTTCAAAAGCAATCATTTAATCTCTATATTTATATTTTTCTATTTAAATATATTTGTATAACAAGTTTTGGGTTTAAAATTTAGATTTTCTTTAATCATATCTTGAATTATCCATTCAAGATACAAAATCTCGTTTTTTGTATCAATCAGGGTTAAAGAAGTTCTTTATTTGATTTCTAAATCCTTATCTAGTCAAATTCAATGCATTGATCTATTCTTAGGCTTTTATTAGAATCTAAGTTTACTAACTAGTTCATACATTCTACTTTAAAGTAAGGTACTAATGTGGAAAATTTTCGAGGTTTACAACAAATTTATGAAGAGTATTTTAGATATTTTATTTTAACTCTAATAATTATTTGCTTTATTTTTTGATACTAAATGAACCTTGTAATAGTTATTACACTTCTATTAGATTCTTATTGAATTAGAATTTAATTCCTATTTTGTCCTATAGGACAAAGTGAGAGTTGCCTAAATGTAGGTACATTTACAATCTACCATGTGTTTGTAATGAAAATGTACATGTTAGAGCTCAAAACCTGTTAGAAATCTACAAATTATGTCATAATTACTACTAAATCATTCATACATTACTAACTTCAAACCATGTCAAATCAAATACCTACCATTAAAAAAGATGATATAAGTTTTATTGATGGTGATCAAATTTAAAATCCAATATCTATTCCTATTCTATGACAACTTTATGGCAAGTATACCAATCATAGTATAGTATAGCAATTAATATCGAGTATGTTCCTTAGAATCCTTTTCAAGTACTAGTAATCACCATAATTCTATTATCTAACGTAAAAATATCAATGATTTCATTTATTATTATGAATTAATTATTATAACTAAATTAATCAATATCAATATCAAGAATACTTTTCTTAAAATATCATATTCATAACTTACTTTGACCCTTCGAATCACTGCTACTTATTATGTAACTTTTATCCTAGAAAGATAATTCAAATCATAGATTATCAATCTTAAAATGCAAGATTCCCAAATTAGTTTAATATCTTTCTCAAGATTATCAAACCCCAACCATAAATTATTCTATTGAAATCTAGAAATCACATTAAAGAATAATGAATCCCTTATTGAAATAAAACCTAGCTCTAGACTTTAGTAACAATAAGAACACAAAGATAAATTTAAGAAAACTAATATATTATTGAAAACTAATAAATCTCAGTTACATAATAAAGCTAAAGTAATAATTATTTACTCTTCCATGGCTATTACTATTAAAGCACAAATATTAGAAAAGCAAAGAAACATAAAACCCCCCTTTTCAATGATCTTCTAATAACTCCTTTGTTGTAAATCTTTAACAGCACAATTGGTACAGGTCATATAGCAAATAAAATAAAAAACAAGTTAAAACTTACACCTAAATCTTGCTATGATCATACTTACGTTAATTGTGTCCATCAACGATAATAGTATAGATTTAGAGCTCAAGTGTCAATCCCACAAGGATTAATGAGTACTAATACTTACTATTCTTCTATTGTTTAACCTACAAAAGAGGATTGTTAAGCAAAATATGTGATAACATCACTAGAATTAGAGCAATGCAAGTCAAGAAAAAAAATCCAAATTGCAAAAGCTATTTAGATCTTGAATCCCCACTAAGTGATATGTAATTACGCAAAAGATAATTATAATATTATTGTTGATTTTCTTGAACGATGAAGACTCCTAATGTAATCCAATATCTCTCTTGAGACTATTCTATTCTTATCCTTTATTGATTAATTAAAATCTCTTCCTAATTAAAACTCCTTAGATAACTTTATTGATCTATAATACTCCTATTGGGTTTCACCCTAATCCTAAAGAATCGTGTCATCCTATCTCTAAGATTGCACCAACTCCTTTCAATTGTGTAGATCTAATCATACAAACAACTCTTAATTAATTTGTATGAATATCAAATCAAGAATTAATATTTTAGAATATTACTCAAGATAACAATATGCTCATCACAATTGAATTCAAAAAATCAAGCAATATATTAAAATCAATGAAGAACAAATCACATATTCAACCTAGGGTTCATCAAAATCTAAACAAAGAAATTACTCCTCCATGGGAGAAGTATTCATAATCCAAAAAGATAAATAATTAAGCATAACCCATAATTACAATTCAGAAATTAAGCATAATTTTGACTTGTTAAGATAATAACCTAGATAAATTTGTACAACTACTTCTTTACTCCTATTGACTGTTGTCGAGCCTGGATTTTTTCCACTTATCTGGTTCATTTCTCATAACCCGATTCACATTAAACCCGAACCCATTTAACATGAATCCTCGACTAGGGGTTAAAAGAAATTTAAAAAAAAATTTTAGAGTCGCCACCCGATATAAATCGGGAAAAAAATAAAAAGCTAGGATCAATGGGTCGGTTGCTCCTAACTTAGCTACTAGTCTGCGAAAATTTGATTTAAAAAATCAACTTTTAAAACCAGATATCATGGATTCGGGGGCTAACCTATTAAAACCAAATTGGTTACCACTTTTGGAATTTTAAATTTATAATCTATCCTTTATATGCTCAAAAATTCAAATAATATATTATGAAACAATATTCACAAATCACATTATTCATTTTTTTATTTTTTTATGTGCTTTTCTTCATTTTTATTTTTTTTTTAGAATATCAATATCAACAAATATGTTTCCTTTTTTTTAACAAAAACTTATATTTACAAAATAATTATTCACAATATTAAAAACAAAACATTTTTTATTTTTAATGTCGCCCCGCAGGTGCCTACGTACTCGCTAATCGAGATCAGACAAAACGTAGTTCTTTTAAAAAAGAACTTAATTTGTTGATCAATTTTATATTTTTGAACTCTTTTCACTTTAAATTCATTAAATTTTGAATTTTTATGAAACCATTTTTGATGATCCTATGATCTAATCAATTGATTTTCATTTCATGAAAATGCAATTTTTCTAAGTCCAAAATCATTTTATGATAATTCATGGCTAATTTAATGCTACATGAAAATATTTTGATTGAACTTTGGATGATTATTTCCATAGCTAATTTATGAAAACAATTTGATTAAAACATGGATTATTCTCATAGCAAATTTATGAGAATGATTTGATGAAAACTTGATTATTCTCATAGCAAATTTATGAGAATGATTTGATGAAAACTTGGATTATTCTCATAGCAAATTTATGAGAATGATTTGATGAAAACTTGGATTATTCTCATAGCAAATTTATGAGAATGATTTGATGAAAACTTTGATTATTCTCATAGCTAATTTAATGCTATATGAAAATAATTTAGATTGAAAAATTTAATCCAAACTCACTTGGACCGTTGGATTGTTCGGATCAGATCTGGAACGTTGATCTGGATGTGGACCGTTGACCGTTGACCATTGACTGCGCAGGTAGACTGAGACCAACAATCAATTTGTTTTTCTTCCCCCAGGAACGAATTGATCGCTTGCAATTGGTTCGAAATGACAGTGAAATGAGATTACCATCACACGGCTTGGACCTCGACTAAAAGCGGATTGGACTTTAGATCTGATTTGGAGCGCTGATCTGGATGTGGACCGTTGACCATTGACCGTAGACCATTGACTGCACGAGTAGACTGAAACCAACAATTGATTTGCTCTGCTTCTTCTTTTTTTTTTCTCTCTTTTTGTGTTTTTCTTCTCTCTAAACTCTTACTTTGAAAATTTTCGAATGCTTTGAATCTCTGAGTAATCCTTGTAATTGTTGTGTTCCTTTTGTTCATGGATCATTCCTATTTATAGATCCATGGTCTGATTTCAGTTACGAATTGCATTTAATGACTTCCCAATTTTTCATAAAAAATCTAATTCGAAAATTGGAATTTGATTCATTCGTAATTGACGAAATTAATAATCAGTTACGAATTGCATTTAATGACTTTCCAATTTTTTGCAAAAAAAATTTAATTTGAATTTGGTTCATTTGTAACTGTCAAAATTAATGATTAGTTACGAATTGCATTTAATGACAAAATTCATTTGTAACTGACAAAATTTAATTTGAAAATTGGAATTTAATTCATTCGTAACTGACGAAATTAATGATCAGTTACGAATTGCATTTAATGACTTCCCAATTTTCTGAAAATTGGAATTTGATTGATGATCAGTTACGAATTGCATTTAATGACTTCCCAATTTCCTGAAAATTGGAATTTGATTTGTTCGTATGATGAAATTGATGATTAAATCCTCGAATATTCGATCCTATCTCTGTATAGGATCAATTGAATCGTTCAAATTCATTGAATTTGATCAGCCGCCATTGATGATTCTTCAATAAATCCAGTCTATCCCATGCCGACATTGAATCCTCATCCTTATTTGCCTCTTCATGGAATCAAACCCAGGTCCTGTGGCTGGTCTAGTCATATGGGTCAGTGGTCTTAACTGTTAGGCCGTTAGCCTGTACCTGGTTGGGTTCAACAAATTTAAACTTTAAGACTCATTCAAAATAATTTTTGAAAATTTGTTTAATTATCTTTATGAACAATTTATAACAAAAATATGTATTATATCAAGCTCAAATAATTTTTTTTTTATAATAATGTATTTTTTCTCTTTTTTTTTTTTTATTTTGGAAAAGACACACTGTTTTTTTCTCATTTTTTTTATTTATTTACCTTACTACTTATTTTTGCTACTTTTGATTTTTTGTGCTATTTTTTTTATTTTTATCTATTTTTACTATTTTTTTGTGAGCTTGACATAATACTAATTTTTATCATAAATTTGAGCCTTAAATTGAGCAAAAATTGGGTGTCTACAATTGTCGATCTTGCCCTTATAGATGTTCTTCAAGCTTCAAAAGAGAAATTTTCCTTTGCCTATAAGAGGAAAGTTGAGATCTTAAAGAATAAAAGAAAGTTTCATGTGCTTGTAGAGCAAGTTAGGGCTTTGATTAGGATAATAGCTTTCTCCGGAATGGAAAGTTGTTAAGTTTCTTAAGTGTAAGGGGTGGAGCCTTGGAATTTCCAATTGTAAGTGTAGATCTTTCCTTTTTTAAGTCATTTCCCAAAAAATACTTGCCGTTAAAACGACATGATTGAGACAAGTTGTCTTAGAGCTTTTCACAATGTTAGAGGTGAAACGGCTGGGATAAGTCGTGTCCTTGACTTGTGTAATTGTTTGTACACAAGAAATCCAAAATTCTAGCATGACACAACTTGTGCCCAAATTCCAAAACAACATGACTTGGGGCCATGACCACATTTGTCTCATGTCACATACAAGTTGTATCCAAACTTCATATTTTTTACTTGAAATACTTCCTTTTCATAAAAATCTCTTTCTTGAAGGCTTGAAAATAAATTTTAATGATTTTAGGTGCTAAATTCATAATATTTATCAATAAAATGACCATTAAAAGCATAATTTAGCATACATAAATTAGGATTAAATTGGGTTTATCAACAACACTTTTCGATAATTTCTATCATTCTTACTTTAAGAACTCATAATCTCTTAATTTTCTCAAAGTGAAAAGATGAAAAAAAAATCCCTCGTTGCAAAAAATTAAAATCTTCTTTTATAGATCTTGTAATCTCCTTGTAAATCTTGTTCTCCTCTTTAGTTTAGGATTCTATCCCATAATTTCTACTCTCTCAGGTGTTTAGATGATGCTTTTCTTGTGTCTTGACCATATGTTTTAGAAACAAACTTGGATAAAGCTAAAAAGATACATCTCGATTTCAACACAAATGAAAAACAAGTCGTGTTTGCCACTCATGTAGTCTGGAAAAATACATGTTTTGTGTGCAAAAAATGACTTCAACATGAACCTGAACACGAATCATGCTCTCTCTCGCGTGGTACATAGAAAAGCCCTTTGATCCTTACATGAATCTTTGCATCACTTGTGTTGCCTCTTGTGTACTACATTCTATTTCCTACACAAGCCAACTCGTGTAATCTTTTTTGTAGAACTACAGTTTTCCAACTTTCTTCATCTTGAATAGAATTGCTATAACTCATCAAATTCATTCTTTTAAGATCAAATAACCATCTAAAACCTAAAATCATCAATTAAGCTCATTAAGTATCACTTTCTTATAATTATTCAAAAAAATCATCATTACAGCTTAAAATATCCTTATAAAATAAAGGTTAGATTACAACTTATCACCCATTTAATAAAACTATATAAATTCTATTGAAAGATGACTCAAAGGATCCATTATATCAAAACTTTAAGGATTATATGAAGTAGAATCCCTACTCTTGAACACATATAAATTAAACTACCATTTAGATATACAACACAAGATTGGAGTCTTTATTTTTGTAATTCAATACATAACATCTACTCATCAGACGAAAAGTCTTCAATGCCAGCAATGTTATGCCTTGAAGGGTATCCTAAACATGATAGCCTACCGTACATAATATTAAAGCCTGGGAATGACTATCTTAATCACACAAAGGCTTCCTTATTATGCACAAGGCGTACATTACAATTAAGGGAATGCATCGGAGTAACTCAATTTATATTGATAACAATTAAGTAATAAGGCAAGAAAAATACTTATCATTAAATATAAATAAGGTCAAATACAATTCTTAGAGGCATATACACTAATGTCCTCAAATGGATCAGAACATATTAGTGTTTCCTATAAGTCTCCAAAATAATAATATGTCACATATTGCTCATGTAATATTTGAATAAATGTTTTATAAAGAAGGACAAAGGTGTCATATGATTAAAAATAAGAGGGTTTTATGATCAACCCTGAAGTATATTAATATGTTTTCTTAATGGTAGACATGTGATGGAAGATATAAAGTCACAGCTCAAAGTCGCCTTCAATGTCGCGCGACCTTAGATGGGTATGCAGCCAGCCTTGCACTTGTGCCCCATTGGCCTTTAGCCGACCTTCATGATAAAAAATTTGATTGAGAGTTGTAAGCCGCCAACCTTCTTATTTAGGCCGCCAACCTTCCCTATTCGGAAAATAAAGAGTTTTTTCGAATTTTCTCTATAACCTAGGCATTCCTCTTCTCCAAAATCATTCCTAAGCTTAGTTTTCTTGCAAAAATCTCTCTATTTGTGATCATTTCATCAAAGGAAATCGAGAATCAAGTTTTATGTGAGTTGATCCTCTTATTTTCTTTAGAGATTTAAAGGTAATGATCTCGCTCTAAAGCTTTCTTTTAGGTTTTGAAGGATTTCTTAGAGCTTTGATGTTCTACAATCAAGGAGGCAGAAATGGAATAAAAGAAATAAGTATGTGATTCATTTCTTTTTTTCTTTTTTGTTTCAGAGATTCAAAATTAAAATCTTTTTTGAATTTCTTAGTAGGTTTTGAAGGAAATCAAATTTGAGAGGAAATTTGGAGGAAACCCTTAATTGTAGAATTTAGAGAAATTGTGATTACAATCAAAGCAGAAAGATGTGCATAAATTTAAGAAATTGTAAATTTTTTTTTTAGTTTAGAGTTTGAGATGATGATGGGATTAGGGTTATATTATGAAAACATGTTTGATTGAGAAGTTGGTTATGAACAAGTGTTTTGTGGAATTAGGGTTTTTTGTTCCTAAAGATATTGCAGGTATAACCTTACCTTGTTTGTTGTTTGTACTTGTAGGCTTAGAATTATAAGTTGATCTAATTTTTATCTGGTTTAAAATTTTATTTTTTACTGCTTGTGCTTAGTTGTGATTAGTAAGACCAGGTAGTACTGTGATGCTAATGTGATGCCCTGATGATATATGTATAAGGTTATCCCAAGTGAACTCGTGCATATAAGGGATTCTGGTAGTCTAGAAGTTGTACAAAAATGGTACCCAATGTATGTGGAAGTTCCTAACTCCAATATATACACACATGTATAATGTATATATATATATATATTACCTATTTTCAATATTGGTTGCTTTTTACGAAGTCATGAGTACTTTGAGTTTGGGACGAATTGCAAATAGTTTTGAACTATGATGTTTTCCTAACTAATTAAAAATAATAAAGTAAGCTCTGGAAAATTTCAGTAAATAATTCCAAAATAAACATCGAAAATAAACTCTAAAAATGACTCCAAATTAAAACCGAATTTCAACTAGTCCTAATCACGAACGAATCAGAAATTTCTTAATCTTGAGAAAATGAAAATCGTTAAAAATAAAATAAGAACTCAACAATCTTCAAATTCAAAACCACTACATACGACAAATTCTATATTTAACTGCAACTTGTAAAAATTGGGTAATATAGAACTCAAAAACAAATTATTAAAAGTAAATAACGATAACCTTCGAAATAAAACTCAATTCAAGAATTCCAAAAACGTTGAGAGATATTAAATACTTATGAAAATAAAATTTAAAATAAATTTATTAAAATTAAATATGTTGTATAAACTAAAACATCAGTTTCCAAATTGGCAAAGACCTAAACCGGAAAATCACCTGGGAATCTAAAGTGGAATATAGTAATTTTAGTCCGGCAATCTCGCGCTCTTAACTCTAGAGGGCGAGGTGTAGTTTAAGTGTGTAGAGTAGCTCATAGTAATATAAGGTCGCTTAAAAATATCAGATTGGTAAAATTTTGACCTATTTAGAACCCGTTCGGATACAGACTTTGAAAAGCGTGTCCCGAGGCTCGAGATATAAAAAATATACCATTAATACCGTTACACTCGTATTTTCATAAGGATTTTCAAAATATTAGTTTTATATTTTTTGATAACTAGAAATATCTGATTTTGCAATTATATTCGTATTTCATTACTACTGGTAATTAACTAGTCTTTTGAAACTATTCACTACTATTCATTACACAATTTTACTATTCTTATAAATCATTATATTTTTAGATAAATATTTTTATATCATAGAAAATTCTGTTTTTCTAAAATTTAATTAGTTTCGGGTTTTTACGAGATCAATTTTGTTTAAGGTCGATACTAAAAATAAAATAAATTAATTTAATAATTTAAAAATATTTGAAAAATATTTTTATTCTCATAAAATATTTTTTTGAATTTTTCAGGTTATAAAAATATCATTTATAGCTATATTCGCGTATTTTGATCATACCGGTAACTTATTTGATAATTCACTAAAATAAGAAAATTAATTATCTTATTTTAATTATGAAAAATCTACTACAAATATTTGGAATACATTTTCTATATTTTTCTTATTCTTATTTTATTTTATTAAGAAAGTACTCTTACAATCCATACTTTTAAGTATACCTTTCACACGTCACTTCTTTTTCACTTCAATCTTTCTACACTTCATTATCACTTCATGGTAGAAATTTTGACTCCTTTTTGGCTGCCTTTGTCCTTTGAAATACTCCAAATTGGTTAAAATAAATCTCTTTCAATCCTTCTTTAAGAAGCAACACTTATACATTAATTACACATTACAATTTCAAGTTAAAAACGAACCAAACTCCTCCTTCTCTCTCTTCCCTCTTTCACGTCAACCATGAGGACCCTTAGTGCTGCCCATTTATTTTATTTTTTTACTTCATTTAATGTGTTTTTAACTCATTTTTATCTTTCTCTTATTCACACATTAACCTTTGTCATTCTTTACACTTTTCCTCTCTTTCTTTCTTCATTTTCTCTTGTTCTTACAAGAAAGCCTTACTGCCCTATTCCTTCTCTGAGCTCCCACACGTATTTCTTCAAGATCCTTTGATAAAACTCTTGTCCAAAGCTTCCATAGATGATATAGGTAAAGTATAGTGAGAGTTTCATGCATCAATGACTTTCCATAAGCTTAAACGCTAAGGATGATGATGCTAAAATGAAACACTCCTCTTCTCCATGATTATTCTCTTGTATTATTATTATTATTATTTTCTTACTAAAAGTAGTTATATTTTGTAGATCTAACTTTTTTTGTAACTTTGATTATGTTTATGTTTTAGATCTTGTTATTTGAGTTATTTTGCTATTATTTTGTTTTATTTTCAAGTTATGTTGTTATTGCTAATGATTTGTGCATATGTTCATCATTCACATAACCATCATAGTGTTCATGCATTTATAACTAGTATAGTAAACCAGATCTAGTTGTTTTAAGTTCAGACATGCATTAGATTTTTGTTTTATGTTCTTAAATAAATTATAATAGCTTGATGGTAGTAGGAAAGTATTAGAAAGCTCAAGATCTATTTTAGTTTCAACAAAAATCACTTTTGAAAATTCGGATAAAAAAGGAACCATATTTAGAAAAGCTATTTTTCAACTTCAAAATGTGTATTTTTCATTTAAAATGAAGGGCTTAGGGAATGGATATCAAAAGAATGATCTTGATGAGTAAGTTTAGATCTATGAGTTTATGGTTTACTACCATGGATTTCTTTTATATTTATGTTCATAGAAAGTGCAGATCTTGGTTTTGAACTCAAACAAAAATGGTGAAATTCGTATCTAGGCAAGACCCATTTTTAAAAACCACTTTCCAAGTACCAAAATGAAATTTTTACTTGATATAATGAAGGCTTAATGTATATATATCATCAAGACTTCATTTTATATGGTTCAAAGGTTATCTTTAAAGATTATTTTTCAAAACAAAATTCTATTTTTAGATCTAGATAAAAGCCTAACTTAAAAACATGTTTTCCAAATAAAAAATGAAGTTTTTATTCTAGAAAGGGAAGGCTCTTAAGATAAGATGTGTAAGGGATGAATTTTCATAAGTTTAGATAGATTTATTCAAAAGATATGTTCAAAAATAAATTTTGTAAATTCGGATCTCAACCAAGACCAATTTTGAAAACCTATTTTTCAACTTCAAAATAATATTTTTATTAAAGAAATGGAAGCCTTAGGGGTAGGTTTGATTAGGAAATGGTTTTTGAAAGACTAAATGAGTTTTACAAAGAAAACAAACTCAAATGAATTTTTCAAAATTCGGATTTGAAAATAGCCACCATTTAAACACCTATTTCCAAATACCAAAATGATAATTTTTATAGGAAAATAGAAGTCCTAGGGAATATATGTAACAAAGACCAAGTTTTGACAAGGATAAGAAAAGTTTATCAAAATATAATCTTAGAACAATAGATGGTTTCCAAGAATAGGTTAAACAATGTTTTCATTCTTTAAAATTTTGTAAAATTCGTACTTAGGCAAACCATCTATTTAAACATCTATTTTCTAACCCCAAAATGAAGGTTCTTGTTGAAATAATGAAGGTGATGGTTATATAGGTCATCAAGGTTGAGTTTTGATAAAAGCAAGTATGATTTTACAAGAAGAAAACTATTTTTCTTAAGTCTAGTAAAATTCAAAGTTTTGCAAAGTAAAAGTTTTCAAAAAGGATTATTGGTACTATATGTATACATATAGATAGATCATCTCATAATCTTCATAACAATAGCTTGTAGGTTACATGTATACATGATGCGTTTGTAGAAATAAAGTAGAAAAATTTGAGTTGTTTGTCCTTTTGAAGAAATTCGTAATAATGGAGTGATGGCATGAAACACTTACTTTCCAAACTCAAAATGGAAGTTTTATTAAAGGAATGAAGTCTTTAGTGGCTAGGTATGGTTGAGCCTTAATTTTCTAAGTACCAAATGATTTTTACTTAAAAGAATCACTGCAAAAACAATTTTTACAAAATTCGGATTTTGGAATGAACCATATTTAAAAACATGTTTACAAAGTGTTAAATGGAAATTTTATTGAAAAACAAATGCCTTAAGGACTATACATAATGAGGACTTAGTTTTAACAAGAATAAATGAATTTTATCAAGGAATTTTTCTAAAAACAAGTGGGAATTGTCAAGACTACAAAACTAGCCTTTTTAAGTTGATTTTTCATAAAGTCTTACAAGGAAAAAGTTTTCTAAAAAATTTCTTTTATTCTTTATCATCAAGAACACGTGTATATATATCTTGTGACATATCATTTATGATAGAAACTTGTTCATATTGCATGTATACTTGCTTTGGATAGTAGAAACTTAACAAACTTTCATAAAATCAATTTTCTAAAATTGTTTTCGCTACTGTTCTGATATGATTAGCTCTTTTCAAAGCTTCTAAGTTTTCGAAGCTTCAAAGTTTTCAAAACTTAAATATGATATTAGAATTAGATAGATATTTTGAAGGAGATAGAAATCGATATATAATTTGCTAAATTCCGTGTTAAAAGGACCAAGTTATGGCCGTTTTAAGTTGAAATTCCCGCTTAGGACGAGAATTACGAATTTGATGGTTAGTATAAGATAGTTTGGATTATTTAAGTGATGAAATACTTATTAGGGTATTCCTTCCTTTTAGGTGACCATGAAATCGACGATTCCCTACCATCGGATTACTTTTACTAAGAGACTAGTGATCCAATGGCCGAGTGAGTATTACTTCCGATTCCATTTATTGTATGTGATTGTAATGATAGTTGCGCTAGATATTGGTAAAGATAAAATGGATATACATGATGGGGATGAATGGGAACTATGTATAGTTGTTGTTGATATGAGAAATGGAATATAAGAATATCGAAAACATATAATTAACTATTGCTTGTATAGATGAATTAGAATTGACTATCTGCGATTATTGATTGATCACCAAAAGAATTAGTATAATTGACTATTCGGAATTGAATAAATATGGACTCATTCATATCATAAATGGGGATGGAGCATTAGCATTGTTTGGTTGTCCGTGATCCTACATGGTATAAAAGTTCGGTTAATTGTGATCCTCAAATGAATTTATAGTTAGGTTGACCATGAGCCTAAACGGCATCGTACCGCATGATTCGTTAATCTGCTAACCCGGGATGGAGGGTGCAAGTCCATTCACATATGATTTCCGGCTGGTCATATGTTTGTTGATTCCATATGTTTGGTGCATATCACTTGTTTGACTAATCACTTGTTTGTATGATGTGTTATAAATGTGATCTTGGAAGTTCTCACTCACTAAGCTAGTGTACCTTATACCTCAATAGATGTTTGAATAAACAGGTTGACGGGAGTGTCACGCCCCAAACGGTACCCTAAACGTGACAGTCTGCCACACTCAATATTAAAGCTTAAGTAGGACATCATTAGCCATTCCCAAAAGCTTTTATATTAAGTGTAAGGCGTACTTTCACAACTTTAGAGGACCATATATGGAATTATGAAGTTTAAGAAGATATAATAACACATTTTAAGAAAAGAGGAATCATAATAATCTTTCATTCATATCAATGTTTTTACAAACTTAAGGACATTTTTCTTTTGACCACTATTCTATTACATGAACATTTGTACATCAATGCTAAGCGATACTTTGTCTAAATTTCTATTGTCCAAAAGAAGATTACCTGCCCGCAGGGTCCTCGTGGCCTTTACCATAAGTAGGGAAACTGCAAAAGATATCTATTGGGGTATAAGCTAATAGGCTTAGTGAGAACTATTTCCATAAATGACTTCTTGTAACAAGATCCAAACAAGTTGATTAATCAAACATATGTAATGCAACAAACGTGGGCAAACAAGCATATAGTTTTCCGGGAACTATATTTGAATGGATTTGCGCCCTCCATTCAGGGTTTGGTGATACATAATCTCAATTCAAGTAGTTTTAATTAAAAAAAAAAGTTTTCATGCTTGCGAGCACTCATCTCCAAGCATTCTGAATCTACTAGATTGACCTTGCTTTTGGATCTTCCGCCAAGCATTTTACATTAAGCCCCAAGCAATCGCTTTCGGATCATCCGCCAAGGTGTTGCTTTCAACATGAGCTTACTATCCTTCTCACCCAAGGATAATAACCTAAAATGCAATGTGACTCACTTCGTGGTATGCATGAATTCATTTATTTATAAAATCATAGCATAATTATTTTTGAATTTAGAGCGATCAAGGAATTTCATACAAATCAATACTATACTAAAATAATCATTTAAAACAATTCCGGCTTCGATATTCTTTAATAATTCATTCAAGGAATTATTTAACATACACATCGGTTTATCTTTTTCTAATTCTAATGCAACTAATTTACAAGCACAACAAGTATAGCATTTAATGGAAATAAACTCACGATGCCATGTCGTCTATTCCTCTAAGCGGATGAGTCATTCACACACTCCACTTAATCGTAATAATCCTCGGGGTAAAGAAATCCTTCCTCGGGGTCACCTAGCCAAAGAAATACCCACAATGAGTATTCCTTGATGATTTTCTTGAATTTGACAAAACAATGTCAAAAGAACGTTAAAGTTCGTATAAAGGAATATTCCAACTTAAATGGCCATAACTTGGTCATTTTAACTCGAAATCGCGCATATAATATACCGATTTTCTACCTACTCCAAAAGATCTACTCATTTCTAAAATTATTTTCATCAAACAAGTCATAAAGGCTCCAAAACAGTGGAGATAAGATTTACACACGGATTTTTAAGTAAAACAATCCTTGACAAGAAATCAAAACTTGTTTGATAAATACTTAGTTATCTATTAGTTGAAAAATTCTCTTTTTATAACTATACTCATATTTAGCATGCTCAAGTGTCTTTTTGTCCAATTATTTTTCTTAGGTAAAACAATGTTGGTTTGAAGCTTTTCGGAAATTGTTTTTGTAACTTTTTTTTTTTTGAAATGAATACCTTGTTTTCTAAAAACGTTTTATGTTGGTTTAATTTATCTTTTCCTAAGTAACTTTTGAAAATAAAATTTCCCATTTTTAAGTTTTTTATTATTTTTAGAAAATACACTATCCTTCCTAATTAGTTTTCTTTGCACAAATTCCTTTGTCTATTTGTTTACAAAAATCTTTATTTGAAAATTTCTCATTCCTTTTTCATGCCTTATATTTTCATAGAAGCATCCATGTATATAAATTTATTTTCTTGATAAAAATAAGTAGATCAATATGTGACTCAAGAAACCTTTTTATAGAAAAGTAGTTTCTAAAATTTTAGTGGTTTCTTCTTGTAATTTGAAAAGAAATAACTTTATTTTTGTTTTCAAACCATATATTTTCTTGCCTATTTGTTTGTAAAGGTCTTTACTTGAAAATTCATTATCCATTTGTTTTGTTTATCTTTTTAAAAAAGAACCATTTTTGTATCAACAAATATTTTCTTTTGAAAAACAAAGTGGAATAATAAAGGTTGAAGTAGCTTTTTTAAAGTAAAAGTAGTTTCTAAAATTATAGTGAGTTATTTTTATAACTTGAAAAGGAATGAGTTTATCTTTGTGATCTTGTAAATTTTATACTTTACATAAACTTGTCTTTAAGTGACAAAATTATTTTTAGAATTTAAAACTTTTGGACAAAAATCTAAATGAACATGATTATGAGAATAATAGTAAACAAAATAATATGAAACATAAATAATAAAGTCAAGTATTGGAGTCTTAGCTTTTTCAAGGCTCCCGGACTAAAAAGTAAACTAGTCCCAAAATAAAAAAAATGAAAGAAAGAAAACTTGTTTTGACTTGATGAGGACAAGTCTAAGACTAGAGACTAGTCTTAAAATAACAAGAAATAAATAAATAAATTGCAATGGAATAAATGAATAGATTGTTTTGCATGAAATAAATAAATTGCAAGTGAGCTTATATGCTCTAAAGAATATGTATATATATATATAATAATATTTAGATATAGTAGCAATAATAATAACAAGAACATAAATAGATTTCATGAACAAGAACAATACATGAACATAAAGTAGTTTCCATAACTTGTAGTATTTGGAAACTCACACTATGGTCATGTAAAGTTACATGACATGAAAAAGAAGAAATTAAAAGAAGGTAGTTACCTAAAGGAGACTTTGGTATGGTTATGTGGTTATGGGTTTTTGTTGTTGGTGGAAGTTGTTGTGGAATTATTTTGAGAGAGTTTTGGGATAGTATTTTGAGAGAGTTTTGAGAGAAAAATTTGAGAGAGTTTTTGTATGAATTTGTGGGTAGTGAATGTGTGAAAGAAGTGAAAGAGGAAGGGGTATTTATAGGAAAATGTGGAGTGAATTTTGTGTGATTAAAATAAAAAAATTGAAACAAATTGAGGAGATAGAGAGAGGGGGGCACCGGTCATATGGGTAGAGGGGGGAGTGATTTATTTTTTTGATAATTGAAAGATGTAATGTGTAAGGTAGATGTGAAATAAAGTTATGGGAAAGTTAAAAAGTTAAGTTTATAGGTTAGAGTGTAAGAATAGGTGTAAGAAAAAATAGAGATAAAAGAATAGTGTAGAATAGTAATGAATAGTGTAATGTAAAGTAGATATGACTAATAAAGTACCGGTAGTAAGAAAATACGCGTAAATGGCTATATCTGTTATTTTTACTTACCGAAAAATTACGAAACTGATATTTTTGGAAAACTCATATTTTTACGAGTCTAACGTGTATTCAGAATATTTTTATTATTCCGGGCTCCTGACACGCTTTTCGAGAACCGCGTCCTATCGGGTTCAAAGGACATCCGAAATTCGCGAAACTGATGTTTTTATAAAACCTATGGTTATTAACGAACTATTCTAGCTAATTATCCCAACTTCGTTTTCTAGGGCCAAAGAAAACGGCAATGCTGGATTTAGTTTGATACAGTAAACTAGGGTTTTGTTGACCTTTAGGGTTCCGTTTGACTTCCGGTTTAGGGTTTTATGCTAAACCGATTCCGAAAATTTGGGGGTTTACAGGGAGAATGCTACGTAGGGACCGAGATGGTTGGAGTTGAGTATGACTCGGGATTTTGGCAGGAAGTAAGGATACTTGAAGATATTAGCTAGGTTTTGTGAATTGCTTTGTAATAGTTATGTAGTGAATCTTTGGATGAATTGAAATTGAACTATAGTGAATTGTATTTCCTTTACATTGTTACTCAAGTTGTATCAATATAAAATGTATCACTCCGATGTGTCTCTTCCATGTGTTAGACACCTTGTACATAGTATGGAAGCCTTTGCGTGACTGAGGCGGTCATTCCTAGGCTTTAATATTGTGTACAGCGGACTGCCATGTTTAGGGTACCCTTCGGGGCGTGACAAATAACCTAAGCATGTGATTTGTGGTATGGCGTACTGGGTTTTGTGCTTATTCTTTTATATTTTTCAAGAACAAGAGAGGATCTAATGGCGTTTGATTTATCTGGATATGACATTTATGTAGATTATTCAAAGGACGATAGTGGACTTGATTATCCTACTGATTCCTAGACATGCTATGGATTAAAGATAATTATTGGAAGACCTTATGAAGTCTTACTTTTACTTTTATGAATTTTGGAAATTTTATAAGATGTTATTTTAGATGTTTTAAGTTTTGAAATATGTTGGTCTTAGTTTATACCAACTATGTTATTCAGTAGTTGTTATGAGATGTTTACTATTATTAAATTGGTACCTCTTTTATATGAGAGTTTGATGGTATTCCTATAAAGTGGTTTACTATTATAATAGCCTTAGCGTGTCCGTCTTTAGTAAAGATACGTGGCGGGTTGTAATGCCTTTAGGTTAGAACGTTACAGCTCTTAAAGAGATTTTTAATTTTGAACTTCATTCTACGCTCCCAATTCTTCATAAAGGCTCAAAATGCATTTGCGATTTCCTTAATGTCTTGTCATCGAGTGGATCTCAAGTATACCTGCTGTAATGCCCTAAACTAAGGCATTACAACCCACCATGTGTCCCTCTCTTAAAAGAGACACACAACGACTTTAAATCTAAATTTCACCAAATATAAACATATAAAAATCTTTATGAACTCACAATTAAGGGCACTCCAGAAGGTACAAAACCTATAAAACTTGTAATTTTATAACTTTCAAATATCTCCTATGATATAAACTAAACCCGAGTTGGCAAAACCAAAGCCAACAATAATCCAGAAAAGATCTAACTTCCAACTAAAAACATATAATCTCGTTTAATAAACTATTACAAAAACCAATACTTCAAATCCTCAAAAAGATAAATAATCAAAATATTGTTTCAAAAATCTTCAAAAACTCGAGAAATCCTTTTCATAGGTTCTATATAACATCCTATTCCTCTACAGGGTAGTCAGGTCCACTATCGCCATTCCCATGATCAAAATACAAGTCATAACCAGACAAGTCATAAACAATATCTCCATCACCTGTACCTTAAAAAGATAGGAATGAGCGAAAACGCCCAATACGCTAATTTACAAACAAAATGCAAATGCACAAAAAACATGTATATATACGTGCAACTAACAAAATGCAAACAACATGATTATTATCTTCATTGAGCCTAAACAACACAGTTCAGAATCATAGATCTCTGATCCCAAACTTGGAGTTACTCAGACTCCTGAAAACAACCAGGTATCGAAAATAAATGATTATATACATATATTAGTAAATGGATACTCCCTAAACACCCGCGGCCATGCTGCCAATAAACCTATATCTATTGGAATCATCTCCAAGTGCAACTCCACTAGGGACAACGACACACAAGGATCATCAAGGTACTTCACTGGTATCATTGTTTGCCAGGTCATTACTGGTCAAAGCCAAAGACATCCAGAAAAAAATTAATCCAAATAGAATTAAGTTTATTTATATATTGTTCCTACAGGAAACAATCAGATAACTAAACTTACAAACAAATACAGCAAGCAAGGAAAGGTCGTACCTTTTCCAATTTCAGGAACAATCTCTCTAAGTCCACAAATCCCTTATGAACAACAACACAAAATCTCCAAATCTCCTGATATAAATAAATAGAAATATGTAAATCCTCAACCTATACAACCCTAACTTATCAAAATCTCCAAAACCCTAATCTTTTATGGAAACCACAATAGCAATTTCATTTTTTCTCTCAAACTCTTCAAAAATCCAAAAGAATAGATCTTTCTCTAAAACCCTAATATGGAAATCCACATAAACAGATAAATTTCTCCATAAAAACCGAACTTTTATAGAACCTTTGATTTAAAGGATAAGAACTTACCTTTAATTCTTCCTAAAACCAAACCCTAGGTTTTCTTCAATTATCAACAGAGAAAATCCTAAAAGAACAATTTCTCCAAAACCCTAGATAGATAAACCAATAAGAACAGACATGATATATCGCTAATCGTTCCTTTGTTTAAATCTACGATTAAAAAGACATAACTTACTTGATTCGAATCTTGATCCTTACTTGATTTCCTGAAAGATTGGATCTCAATCAAAACTAAGGTTTCTCAAAAAAATCCCTTCAAAATCCAAACAAAACCTTTGAGAACGAATCGATTTATGAAGAACTTGATAGATGAAGGCGAAATTACCTACACTTTGATCCAAATCCAATCTCCATGTGATTCTCTCTTCGAAGAACACTCAAGAACTCTAAAAACGCTCTTCGGATGACAAAGGAGAAAAGGACTTATGAGAAACAGAAACCCTAAAGTTCTATTTAGACAAAGCATTTCCGATAGGTAAGCTGGCACTTACACCGGCGGCCTTTATTCCAACGATGGCGACCTTCTTGTTGGCTTTCACAAATTTCATAAAAATCCGAGAGCTTTATGCCGATGGCTTTCACATATAGGCCAACCAATTTTCCTTTGTCAAAAGCTATTCTTCAAACATCTCTTGATCACAGACAAAACCATCAACTTAATACTAAGGTGGACTAAAAACCCTCTCATTTTTCAACATATGACAACTTTTGCACTTTATCATAATTTATTGAAGATTTACTATCTTTAAGGATTTGTTAACCATCATCAATGTGAGGGATGATTATTATATATCTCATTTATTATGAATGACCAAAATTTCCCTCTCCTTAATTAATAAATGACATTCCTTTGCCCTTCTTTATAAATATTTCTGTATATTACACCTACTTCAACAAGAATCTATAAGGGTGTAAGTTACAACATGCTTAGTGAGATATTTTCCAACATTCGTACCAACAATCATGGACAAATAAGATTATTAAGTTTAAACATATTCTATGCAACAAACATATGATCATACAAGTATATATGGTTATTTGGAAACCATATACAAAATGGATTTACGCCCTCGGTGGTAAGGGTTGGGAAAGCTTGTGGCAAAGCTCTATGATCTCCTCTACTAGTCCTTAGGCCAGACGTCCTCAACGATTGGTATGGCATAGTCCTTCGTGAGGTTGTATTCCCAAAAGTTTCATACCTCATGCTCGAAGCAGGATTGTGTTCAGGTCTGCCAATCCATCTGATCGTTTGCATAGGAGTAGTAGTCTTCTGATTAATACCCGACGACATGCAATGCATGAACATTTTGTTTTCTTGAGCCAACCTTATTAAGGTTCATTAAGGACGATCAAACAATTTAACAAACACCAAGCAATCATAAAATGTAAGCAAGCAAAACACTTAAATAATCAATTTGAATTTGCGATATGCTTAACTTTTTATTTCATCACATAAGCATAGAATAATATACATGCGCCACTGACTTCCATATATATATATATATATTATCCATTTTTATCTTTTCTTAGTATTCTAGTGCCACTATTTTATCAATACAAACAAGGTAACAAAATTATGAAAAACTCACTCATCCATTAGAGCAATTTGTAGTCGAAGTAATCCTTCGGAAATGGCACATCAAACTCGTCATCACTTAAATAAATGAAATACTCGAAATAAGTATTTCATAGAGTTTCTACTTAAACTTTCTAGTTCTGTCTTGTTATTCTTGTTAAAATTCGTATTAAAAGAAATTCTAACTTAAAACGACCATAACTTGCTCATTTTAAATAGGAATTTCGATATTATTAGTCGTTTTCTACCTACTCGAAAATATCTATCTATCTCTAAGGTTATTTTTAACATTTAGGCCATTTGGGTTTCAAAAAGGATCAGTGCAGATATGACCTACGAGTTTTAACTCTCAAATTTGTGTTTTTAAAAGTTTTACTCCAATTAGATACTTTATAGCAAACATATGAATATTTCTACCTTTCAAAATCATTTAGTTTTGACAATAACTTATATTTTATGCATGACCCTAGTGATGTTGTTCCAAAATAAAACTTTGTAAAATAGTCCTTTGTAGAAAGTAGTAATGTTGGGTTTTATAAAAAATCATTTTCCTAACTTGTGATAAAATTTGCTATTTTGTAAACATGTGACTAAAAATCATCATTCAACACACACACACACACACACACAACACATACACACATATATTGAAATTCCAAAGGTCTTATATTTGCTCAAAAAATTTTATTTAACAATTTATTTTATAAAACATGGTTTTACCTATTTATGACATAATACTCCAGGTGTATTTCCTTTTGAAATTTTCCTATGTTTGTTTCTTAAAAAAAATTTTAGTTCATAGATTTTGCAAATGTGAAATTTAATTAAAGAAAATCATGATTTCATATTTATTTGAATCCATGAATATTTCGTTTTCATATTAAACTTCTTTTAACTAATTATTTTTCAATACATGAATCTTTATGTGGTTATGAAGAAAAAACATTTTAAGTTATATTATCTCTAAAATATTTTAAGTTTTAACACATGAGAAAAATGAAATAATGGCTTGTTCTAAATTTTCATTCTCATAGTAACTATTTCTCTATTAATAATTTTCCAACATTTGGGTATTTTGGGGGTTGTTGAAGGGAAATTAAAATTTTTAGTTTATTACAAGTAGGTGTCTAATTATTATAACTATTTTTTTATATTCCCTTAACTTTTTTAAATGAATTTACTTCTTAAAAATTGATTCTTTAAGTTGTATACCGATTTTATTTCTAATTTTTTTTTTTTTTAACTAGTGAGTTGACTTTTAAGTTTATTTTAGAAAGATTGTTTTATTCACAGTGTTTATCAAGATATTGGTATATGCCTTATAAAAGAGTTTTTTAAGGAAAAACTTGCATAATAAAGGATTATTAACATTAGAAATTTATAATAAACTCATTTTAGTATTTTGGAAATGGGTAGTTGAACAATTATCTTAAGTCTTAATGAAAATTCTTTCTAGGTGTTAAAAATAATCTCTCTTGAGAGTTTAGCCCCATTTTTATATAAAAGAAAATAATCCTTATTATCATTTTAAAAATTTTATTAAGATAACAACATCATCATATGATCATGCATGAATATGAACTTAGTAGTTACTTTATGAGAAAAATTATAAATTCATGTAGAAAAATTAAAGGATAGAAAATCAAATGAGCAAATATATAAGAACAAAAATATGAAAGTCTTAGCTTGTTATCAAGACTTCTCGAAACTTAGGACTGAACAAGTTTTATGAAAATAAGAAAAGAAAAATAAAAAAAATATAGAAGTCTTAGATTTATTTCAAGGCTTTTCGGGACTTAGAAATGGACAAGTCTCATATATAAAATAAGAAAAGCAAGAAAATAATCATGAGAGTCTTAGACTAATTTTCAAGGCTCTTCGAGACTTAAATTTTAGACAAGCCTCCTTTGTTTTGACTTGATTTAGAGCAAGTCTAAGACTAGAAGTTGGCTAGTCTTATTTATTTGCATGAAATAAATAAATAAGTAAGGAAACAAAAGCATAAATAAAATGTTAGATTGATGAGCTTTAGACTCTAAATATATATATATATATATACACATATAGATACATAATAACATATAAAGAGTTAGGTTAGAAGCATGAACATAATAAAACGAGAACACATTATGGAGATGACTAAGACATGACCAACATGTTATCTTTCATAATTTCATTTCCTAGCATTATCATCATGGAGAGTTATATAGAACCAAAATACACACATTGTTCATGTTATGTCACATGAACAAAGAGGGGTTTAGGGTTTTTACCTAAGGTTGATGGAGGATTGAAGATAGAAGAAACAAATGGAAAGTGTGTTAATTTTTACTAAGGAGAAATAGATAGAAGAGAGTGTTTGGAAAGAAATTGTTATAGAGAAAAGTTGTTGAGAGATTTTGGTATGTAAAATGAGATGTGTAAAAAAAATGGAGGGAGAAGTGGTATTTATAGAGAAATGTGGAGGAAAATTAGATGTAATAAAATAAATTAAAAAATAAAAAAAAATTGAGGGGGAGAGAGAGAATTGCACCAGCCATAAGGAGGAGGAAGAGAGGGAGTGGTCAAAAATTATTTTTGGTAAAGAAAAGTAAATAAAGTGTAAGAGAAATTATGTAAAAAATTATATTGGAAATGAAAAATGTAAGAATAGGTATGTAAGATGTAAGAAGTAGTTTGTGAGAAAAAATAGAGATAGAGGAGTAATAATGAATAGTAGCAAATAGTAAATTGAATAGTAGACTAAACAAATAAAGTACTAGTAGTAAGAAAAATATGCACAATAAGAGCTACATTTTATATTTTTAGAAGCCAAAAAATTTTATAACTGATATTTTATGATTTCTCATCTAATTACGAGTCTAGATGTGTTGTCGAAATATTTTCACTATTTTGCGTTTCGAGACCCCTATTTAGAAATTGATCCCATTTGGGTCCGAAACAAGCGAGTTTTGAGGGAATATGATCTTTTTAAGTTGAAGAAATTATTTTGATCTACAATTTAATGTTATCTTATTTTTACTATTTTAGAGTTTTAAGCGTAGGAATACTAGATCCAAATCCTCTAAAACTTAATACTGCCTTAGGTTGTCTTTAGGATTCTAGTTTGACCTCTAGTCCTTAGGTTCACTTATAATTACTATTAAATCTGGGGGTTTATAACTATAATATATATTTGGTTCAAAAGTTAAGTTTACTCTACTTTATGAATTAATTAATATTTTATGGTTCTCAAGATTGTCTAATTAAGTCTAGGGCTTTTAATGTTATATGTTGACTCAGTTTGACTTTTGGTATAAATTTTTAACTCTAAAATTCATCAAAGGGTTTAAGGCTTTATAATTTTGTCATCAAATATTATTTGGATATACTATCTCGATTTACATGTAAGAGATCAGATACATGAATTGCTTAACATAGGGATTTTGAGTCAAATGATTATTGAATTTTCATTTTGCTTTTGAAGGTGCTCTTTTTCTTGAGGTATGAAATTTCTTGTTTATAGTTTCTAGTGTTTGGTTTTAACTTGGGTTAGTTTTTAGGATTTCAATTTCGGTATTAGCTCTAAGATTTTTTTTTTAGAGTATAGAAAAATTCAGGAGTTTACAAACAACATTTCCAAACCCACTAACCGACCATAACCAGTAGTCCAAAAGTCTACATGTTTACCTCCTATACCCATAAAAGATAAAAGAATGAGTTTGAATCCAATACAATAAAAAATAAGAATACAGGCTTGATGAAGTAAACATACATTATATTTACAAGTAGACATAACAATAATGCAACAAATAGCATCTTATTATGTTTGCCTTAAGTCGAGCAAGTAACATACGAATAACTTAGCATTATGACATATAAACATAGCAATACATGTATATGATGTTTGTGTGTGTGTGTGTGTGTTGGGGGTGGGGGACAGGGATGGGGGTTTTCCATAAACTGAATATTGGGATAACATTATACATAAATCATTAGGTTACTATGATAAAAAAACGTAGGTACTTCACTCCTACTACCTATGACCACGCACAAGGAACAAACACGATCTTATAGCCGGATAACCATTTAGTCAATTTGTTATTGTAACCTAATATGCACAAGTAACAAGTAAGGTATACACGTACTTAAAGTATTGATCCATCCGCATTGAAGAATCCACCACCTAAATAGTAGAACCATCTAACCTAATATTTTTAGACTTGGATTGGGAGTTGACTTGGACATGCTAGGGGGTTAGAGGTCTATAAGTGTTTAAAAATATTAATTTATTATTTTAAAATATAAAAATTTCCATTTTTACAAAAAAGATACATGTACAGTATATATTATTATATATTATACACATTTTATTATCAACAAATGTGTATCTACTTTGGTGCATGAGTCAAAGATGCTCATCTTTCGCACCCTTTTCAATGGTATGAGTAAGATGCAGCTGTTTTCTTATGTAGTGTTGAAAAGACTCTTCAGTCTTCACCAACAAATCCCCACCATCCAAACCAATCCTTATAACTCCCATTGAAACACACTATGTATTATTTTTAGCAAACTACCAGAAAATTTTTTTTTTTTTGGAAAAAAAGAGAAAAAAAAATTATCAAACACTTTCATTAATAAACTAATAGCAAAATGGAGTTGTGGAAAGGAAAAATAGGGTTTTATAAGAAATGGCATGAAGCATGTTAAATGAAAGTAATGTAACTAAATATTTTTAGGCAAAGCAGTATCTACATCATGTTATATTACTAATAATATTTATGGGAGACCTTTGACACATAAAATAGCTTATGAAATGTACAAAGGTAGTAAGTCAAATATGTTATATTTTCACATATTTGGGAGCAAGTACTTCATCAAGAAATCTAGACAGAACAATGGTAAATTTGATGAAAGAGCTGATGAGGGAATCTTTCTCGGTTATTCTACACCTAGTAAGGCTTTTCATACTTTTTATTAAGCAACCAAAATAGTAGAAGAATCTATAAATGTCAACTTCCTTGATAATCCAATTCTAGATGATACTGATGATGTTATTATAAATAAAAAGGATAAGGATAAATGTTTAAAATCATCAACAAGGTATATAAGATATGGTTGGAATACCTCTAGAACCTAAAGCTGAAGGTTCAAATGAACCCAAAATAGAAGGTTGATCAGACAATTGAGTAGATGGTCCAATAGACACTTCAATAGAAAGTCTGTCAGATAATTGCTTAGATAGTTTTCTAAAAGGTACTATTGAACCTAAATAGGTTACAATCGAATCTTCTAGACTTTGGAGATTTAAATCATATCATCCATCGAAACAAGTGCTAAGCAAAATAGACTCTGGAATCAAAAACTAGATCTAAGTTACAAGATATTGAGAATCAATTTTCTTTACTATCTGAAATTGAGCCTAAGCCTAATAATATAAATGAGGCTTTAACTACGGTAATTGGATTAATGCAATGAAAGAAGAATTGGCATAGTTTCTTAGGAATCAAGAGTGGACTCTAGTCTAAAACTAAGCACAAGTCCATCATTAGAAGAAAATGAGTGTTCAAAAATAAACTTAATAAACAAGGTAAGACAGTTAGAAATAAAGTAAGGCTTGTAGCCAAAGGGTATTTGTTACGCCCCAAAGGGTACCCTAAATGTGGTAGTCCATCATACACAATATTAAAGCCTATGAATGACTACCTTAGTCATGCCAAGACTTCCATATTATGCACAAGGCATACATACATCAAAGGAGATACGTCGAAGTAATGCAATTTATATTTAAACAATTAAGTAAAAAGCATGAGGAATATAAACCATTAATCATAAAGTTCTACAAATCTTAGAGGCATACCCCCGCTAATGTCTTCAAATCTACATATACATTTCCTAGTGATCTTCAAAATAATAACATTTCATGTATTACTCGTAAGGAAATTTCCAAGAAAACAAATTCATCCTATGCTTCCACTTCTTCCAAAAAGCTCAAAAATTCATCAATGATTTCTTTAATGTCCCCATCTTTGAATAGAGTTGTGAGCATATCTATTTCAACAAAAGTCTATGGGGGTGTAAGATTACAACGTGCTTAGTGAGGGATTCCCTTTATTTGTACCATAATTTAAACAAGTTTATTTATTTTCACACATATACTATGCATGCTATACAACAAACAGATGTTACATATAATTATCTATAGGTATCTAGAAACCATACATAGAGTAAGTTTACGCCCATCATATCAAGGGTTAGTGAATTATGTCTAAAGATCTATGCTATCTTTACTACTAGTCTCCGAGCCTTTTGCTCACAGCGATTGATTGGCACAACTCATCTTTGGGTCGTATCCTTAGTACACCTTAGTTCCCTAAGAATGAGCTTGACCTCTAACCCTTTTGATTCCTCGCATAAGAGTAGCAATCTTTATCATGTGACTTGACGGTTGTAATGCGTGTCCATTTAATATATATCAAGGCTAAGTATAATTAAAGTGTACTTGAAGGTGATCAAACAGACATCAAACACGCATAACATATCATATTAATAATGTATTTAAACAATCATTTGTTAGTTTCGAGATACTTAGCATCCTTTGTCAGACATATATAAAAGCAGTTACATATAAACCCATGTAAACCCCAAGATTTTTTATACAAATAGATATAGATGAAAATATAAAAATAGAATGTTAATATATGACTCAACAAAGGTCTTAGAATAAAACCAGATGTAGTGATGAGCCTATATATAATTTCAAACCCTAAAACAAAGTTTCCTAGGTAGTACTAAATACTATTAATAAGATTTCATAGTAGGTATCAAAAACTCAAGATGTAAGAATAATTTGGTTAAGATTTTTAATACGATAGAAAATAAACAACTAAATATACTTAAAATTAGAAAATGATAACTTAAAGATAAACCGTTAAGATTACAAATATACTATAAAAAAAAAAAACAGATCCATAACTCACAGTATAGACTCCAAATAAATATTTGGATCACACCATAATTTTAATTAGGGTTTTTAAGTTATTAGAGCCTAAAATAAAAAATTGACCTATTAAGCTTAGAAAACCCTAATCGGGTGAGATAAAACTCTCAAAATAATTTATCGCATAAACTTTAAACCTTAAGATGAACACAATAACAATCTAGAAAATTTGTAGAACTTTATATAAATTTTTGAAAATAAAACTCTTGAATGATTGTCATATTTATACTTGTTTAACTTAATAAACTATCCTAAAAGTAAGATAATTAACTAACTAAATATTATTATATAATAATTTATGTAATTTTCGGTGCATTTGGTGTAGATGAGTGGCTGATATCTTCTCAAATTCTTCCTAACCAAAATTAGTGCAAATTGAGTCAATAAGGACAACAAAAGTCAATAAAAATCAAGGAACAAACCAATGGAAAGCTCCCAAATTAGCTAGACTCATTAAATTCACAAGGATTTGTTGTGCAACATGTGTTTCAGTGGAAATTGCTCTTATAAAGACTGAAGTTGCAACTACCTTCTCTTTCTTCATCTATATATATGTATCCCTAATGAACTACAAACCAAAACCAATAATTCACATAAAACAACAGCCAAACAACAGCAGCAGCAACAACAACAACAAAAATATGTTCTACTTCAGACAATCCAAACCCAACAATCTAAACTCTATTAGCAAGCCTAAGTTTAGGTTAAGGAGTAAAGAGAGGTAATTTAATTTCATTTTGAGTAGGTTTATACAATAAACATTGCATTAAACAATGTTTCTTACTGATCTAGGTTCTAAACTAGCCCAGGAGGAGAGTTTATCACCTTTTAATTTACTCAAACAAGGTAATACCTAGTCCTAAAGTTCCATTGATGTGTTATGTTACACGTTGAAGCTAAAAACTAGGTTGAATGATGATTACATGAAGTAATATGTACTGAATATATCACGTATGATACATGTAAAAAGTAGAAAGACACTTAGGAGAAGCTTTAATACAAGTATAATACACATATGTTAAAGGAAAATTAAGTTTTGAATTGAAGAAAATCGGAGAGATGATGAACAGTGTCAATACTACCCCTATGCCAACAGTGTATACGCTCAACACCTGCAACGTAGATGGTTAGGCCGACGGTGTTAAGACGGCTTACTTTGGAACAAAAGCTATGTAAAATTTATTGTTATGTAAAATGAACGAACGCTAACCTATTTGAATTCTACGCCGACAGTGTAGAAACCAGCGTACTTTGTACATTGGCGGCCTTCGAAGCCAGCGTACACTGAAACGTAAGACAAGTAAAAATAAACAAACCCTGACATGTGGGTATCAACACCAGCGACGTTGGAACTGGCGTACACGCATAATTGCCTTGCGTGATATTTATTTACATAAACAGTTTATATATATGATAATAAAAATATTATATATATAAACAAAACAGATTTTTACTAAGTAAATAAATAAATACAAATACTTAGGATGATGATGATAATAATAATAGGTTTAATATTTGAGGAATATTAAACCCTAAAAACTATAGGAAAATATTGGTGTTATTAGCAACTATAATTGTTAAATATTTGTTTCATAAGTAAATCTATAAGAATGGAAATTTAAATAAGCTAAATTTATGAATAATGTGATATCTAAAAATGACAAAATAATTATATGAAGTAGACTAAGAGAAACACGATGAAACTAAATAATTATAAATAAATACTAGTTACCCTAATGTGTTAACTAAAAGAATGATATAAAAATAGCGATAATAGTGATGATAAAAACATCAATCTACTAAATACAACTTCTATGACTACCCAATAAAAACATATAAATATCAAACAAAATCAAGAAAAGCAAAATGAAAATAAACTATTAAATAATAATTATTATCATAAGACCATCAAAAGAACAAATATAGTAATAGAAACAAAACCAAATACCAATATAGGACACTTAGACACTCATAAGAGTTTAGTTATATAATTTATGCCTTATTGATGAATATTTTTATTCATCTAGGTGACTTTGATACTATAAAGGACTTTCCAACCGATTATTATGACTAACCGATATGAGCAGATCAGTAACTCAGTCATATTATACTGTTTGTGCTTATAATTAGTTGGATTTGTAATGCAAAGTTAATAACATGACTGTTACGGTGTTATAGTCGAAATGTGTTGTGACTTAATTGGATGATTGCTAATCTATGATAACGGAAGTGATAATAGTGATTGTTTAATGACTGTGGTAAGCATGCATAAGCTGTGTATGTAATGTTTAGACAATTTAAGTCTAATTAAGAATTATTGGCTTGTAATTAAAACAATCATGCATACACGAATTGCATTATTGCATATACAGAAAGGGTGATAGCCTGCTACGTATTAATATTTTGGTTCTTTGTTAATGCTTGCTTTTTCTAAAGTATTAGTTCTTCCAAGGTTTTTTTTGTTCCATCGATTCTACGAGAACTAAGTGGCAATGAAGAATGCCACCCGTAGTATTGCTTTGAAATGTTTAATACTTAAGGAGTTTTTAAGGATCGATACAGGAAATGGTTAGTTAAAACATTATTAAACTAAAAGTGATAATCCTAAGACGAGAAATCGTTGATTTTCCTGTAAACTTAGTCTCTCCTAGGCAGCCGGGTCATAAAGTAATGATTCTTCAATCCTGTAAACTTTTTCCTGTTTGGATTCTAAATCATACAAGCTTGTATTTGAGCATATGTTTGATTAATTGCATTACATATGATTTATTAATAAACTTGTTTAGTGTGTAATATGTATGGTTATTCCCTGAGGTCGTGGTCTCGCTCACACTCCTAAAGACATTTTAGGTTTACTCTATGACCGTGGCTAGTTACATCTAGAAGTATGGCCCCGGTAAGTGTTTAGGAGCTGGATGCACATGGGCCGAGTTGGGATATGTTGTTTTCTATTATTCATAGTATAAATTAGTTAGTTTATGGATTATTTGTTACGTACTGAAGATTTCCTGGAGAATTATATGATCTGTAATATCTTTATGATATCTGTTTCTTATGATGGTAGTTATTTACTAATTTATGACTTAGTGTATTTATTCTTTCTTATCAAAGCAATTAAAAGATCCTATTGTTTGAAAAATATGTCATTCTCTAAAGGTAATCTAGTGATAGTATTCAAGCGTGGCTTGTTTGCTACTATTAGGGCACCCTTAGGGCGTGACAACCCATAACCTCATACATATTCATTTTATTCTTATACTTATAGATCTAGTGCAACTATTTATAAGTACAAGTAAGGTATCGAAAATGAGAGGGAAAACTCACTCATCTATATCACAATCAATTAGTCATAATAATCCTCAAGAAGTGGAGTCCCGTATTCGTCGTCATTTAGATAAAAAAATACCTGGAATGAGTATTTCATATAATTTCTACTTAATTTTCTAGCTCTATTTAATTTATTCTTGTCAAAATTCGGATGATGAGAAATTTCAACTTAAAATAGTCATAACTTACTCATTTTAACTCGGAATTTTGCATTTTAGTAGTGGTTTTCTACCTATAGAAAAGATCTATCAATTCTAAGGTTATTTTTAACATTTAAAGCCATGTTTCAAAATAGGTCAGTACAGATTTGACCCGAAAGCTTCAGCCTTTAGTTTTACATTTTTCTAAGTTTTGTCACCTAAATACTTTATAGCAAGCACCAAAATATTTATATATTTGAAAATCCTTTTAATATAGACATAAACTTATATTATATACATGATTCTAGTAATGTTGTTCTAAAAGTAAAGTTTTGTAAACAATTTTTGCGAAGTGTTGAGTTTTATGAAGAATCATCCTTTGGTTTGTGATTAATTTCGACATTTTGTAAGCATATGAATTAACAAAAAAAAATCATAGTTCAATATATATTATATATATATATTGAAATCTCAATGGTGTTATTTTTGTTCCAAATTTTTTTAACAATTTATTTTATAAAGCATGATTTTATTTTTTGTGATATAAAACTCTAAGGATATTCTTTCTTAAAATTTTCCTAAGTTTAGTTCTAAATAAATTTTAAACTTTAGATTGTGAAACTTAATTAAAGAAAATTATGATTTTATACTTATTTTGAGTCTATGAATATTTCATTTTCATATTAAACTTCTTTGAATTAATTATTTTTCAAAATATGTATCTTAAGTGGTTGCGAAGAGAAATCATTCTAAGTTGTATTATTTTAAAATATTTGAAGTTTTAGCATATGAGGAAAATTAAGTAAATGGCTTGTACTGAATTTTTATTCTCATAATAATTCTTTCTCAATTAATAATTTTTCAACACATGAATCTTTAGGGGGTTGTTAGAAGAAAACTAAAATTTTTAGTTTATTACAAGTGGTTGTCTAATTACTATAACTGTTAACTTTTTATTTTCTTAGCTTCATGAAAATGAATTTATTTTTCAAAATTGGATTCCTTAAGTTGTAATCTGATTTTTGTCTCTAAGTGAACTTTAACTTATTGCGTTACTTAAAGAATTTGTTTTATTCCTTAAAGTTTAACAAAATATTGGCATAAGTATAATTAAGTTTTTAAGAAAATTTTTGCATAACAAAGAATTATCAATATTAAAAATTTATGATATATTTATTTTGATATTTTGGAAAGAGTACAATTGCACCATTATCCTAAACCTTAGTGAAAATCCTTCTTAAGTGTTGAAAATTATTGCCTTTAATAACTCAAATTCATTTCATGAAAAAGGAGATATCTTATAATCTTATTGGTTTAATTACAAAAATATGACCTGCGTTTTGGCTAATTTGCAAACACATGACCTATGTTAATTTTTTTGACAAATAAATGACCTAAGTTTCATACAAAAATGTCAATATTATTTAATAATTTGAGAATGACATGTGTCAATATTTTATTAGCCATAAATATTAATTTTACATTTTTTCAATTTTCTCATTTAAAAAAAAATAATTTTTAACATTTTATTTTATTTAGTAATATTTTTTATTAAATTAATTTTTTTATCCAATAAGACTCTAACACATATCCCTCTAAATAGTAATTAATTATATTGATATTTTTATATGAAACTCGAATCACATATTTGTCAAAAAAATTAACACGAGCCATGTGTTTGCAAATTGACCTAAACACATGTTATGTTTTTGTAATTAACCCAATCTTATTTTGAAAACTTTACTAAGATAATAGCATCACTTTATGCCCATGCATGAATATGAACTTAATAATTAAATTATGAGAATATTATAAGTCATGTAGGAAATAAAGGAAAAGAAAATCAAATAGGTAAATACAAGACAAAAATATGGAAATCTTAGCTTGTTATTAAGACTTTCCGAAACTTAGAAATGAACAAGTTCCATAAATAAATAAGAAAAGCATCATAGAGAAAATTATGGAAGTCTTAGATTAATTTCAAGGCTTTCTAGGACTCAGAAATTGACAAATCTCATAAAGAAAATAAGAATAGCAAGGATTAAATATGGGAGTCTTAGACTTTAGCAAGGCTCCTCGAGACTTGAATATAGCTAGTTTCATGAAAAAGCAAAGCAAATAAGAAAATCATGGGAGTCTTAGATTCATTTTCAAGGCTCCTTGGGATTTAGATTATGAACAAGTCCTAAATTTGTGTTGACTTGATTAAGGACAAGTACAAGACTAGAGATTGACTAGCCTAATTTATTTAACATGAAATAAGTAATAAGTAATAGCATAAAAGCAATAATAAGAAGTTGGATTAGTGAGCTTTTAGACTCTAAAAATATAGATACATATTGATGCATAATAACATATATAAGTTATGTTAGAAGCATGAACATAATATAATAACAACTCATTATGAAGATGAATATCACATGAGCAATATGTTGTTTTTCATGATTTCAATCTCTAGCACTAGCATCATGGGGATTTATAAAAATCAAAACACACACATTGTTCATGTTAAGTCACATAAACAAAAGAGGTTTAGGAATTTTTACCTAGGGTTGATGAAAGGCTGAAGTTGAAAGAAACAAATGGATAATGTGTTTTTATTTTTTCCTAAAGAGAAATAGATGAAAGAGTGTGTTTGAGGGAAATTGTAGAGAGAAAAGCTAATAAATGGTTTTGGTAGAGTTTTAGTATGTAAAAAGAGTGTGTGAAAGAAATAGAGGAAGATGTGCTATTTATAGAGAAATGTAGAGAAAAATTAGATGTAATAAAATAAATTGAAAAAAAAAAATTGAGGGACAGAGAGAGAGTGTGTGTGTGGCGTTGGTTCAAGAGAGCAGAGGAGATAGTGTCATAAGCATTAGGTAAGTTTGGATGGACATTACCAATAGACATCCTCGTGCGAGTAAGGTAAGGTATCCCATGCGGGTAAGTATGGGAGACAACTGAAATGTAGATAGATAAATCTACATCATCTATGGATACGAACTCCCATAGATGTGTTGCTTGCATTCATCACGTATGCATTCATATTGTGTGTAGATAGATTTGCATGAATGTATAATTAATGTTTGATAACTTGCGTGACCAGTAGTGAGGGATGAACTTACTAAGCCTGTGGTTTTGCTCACTCCTAATAGTTTTTGTGCAGGTATAACGTTAATTGGGACTGGGATAGGAATGTGTGAATAGTCCTTCTCCATCAGACTATAGTGAAGTTAGATATATAAGTGGCACTAAACTTAGAAGGCAAAATTTATAATTTGCATAAACAAATGAGACTTTATATTTTGTAAGTTAGAACTCAATTTCATTATTTGGTAGGGGATACTGATTCTCTGCGATCTTGGTGGAGAGTAGACAATCGGATTCCATAGTTGAAATCCAGTAATATAATATATCATTTATATAATAAACATTGATAAATAAATAGAGTCTTGTACACTTTGACTTACAAGACGGCTCTTATATTATGGGTACACACGTGGTATGATAGCTTTAGATTAATCCTACTAGGCCCTCTTTTGAGGTGTGACAATTGATACCTAATATTAATTGCTATATTAGATTCTGAATAGTATACTTTCTATAAAAGTGATCATAGAATAAGAAAAGATATTGGATTTTAATTTGATCATGCATCAAGTTTTTGGCGCTATTACCGAAGATTGGCAATATTAGGAAAGCTGACACTTATTAATCTAACCGCTTCTTTTCTTTTTTTTTTTTTTCTCTTACTAGATGATTTTGCTATGAATTTGGGATTTAAAGATTTGTATTAATTTTATTTATTTATTTATTTTTTGCAGTAGCTATTAGATGGAGTATGGTTGGTGGAATCAAGATGATAGCTATTGGAGCATATCCTAGTAGTAATGACCATCCTGTACCCTTGAAGTATGGTAATATAGTGTAGTGATATTATGGGAATAAACCACTTTCTTGTGAATGCCCTAACCCATATTTTTATGATTCAACCGCCTGTAAATACTTACCTAAATTACAAGTAGTTTAGTAGTCAGGTAAGAAAAATATGAGTGAATTAAGTAGTAGTGAGGGTGAGTTGATGAATGAAGTGTTAACTGAATGGAAAAGTAAGATGGACCTTGATAGCCACACGATTGAAGTAAATTTTGATAAAAGTGAAGATGACTTAGAGGAAAACCTATCTTTTAACTCTAGTTTTCAAGATATAGAATTATTTCACAATGAGATAGATGTTTGTGAGAGTTCTTTAATCTCGGATGAGGAGAATAGAGAGGTTGACCACCAATTGGATTTTTGTGATTTAGAGCCCTCTCTAATTTTCAGTAAGGAGTTTGGATTAGGAAAATAAGACTTTGAATTGGAGTGCCTAGAGTTTCTAGGATTTATAATTGAATTTAAGTGGCACCCATTCTAAATAATTCTCCTCCTATTGAACCTAAGTTAGAAAGTTTTAGAGAAGTTAAGATGAAAGTAACCCGTTATCTTCCAAATGTAAATCCCCGAAATTTTTGGATCCAAATTATAAGTTTAAACCCTAATCGGAAGTCAACTGGATTTCCTGAGTCAACTAAACCCTAGTTTACCGTAACCGCTTAAGTCCGGCATTATCGTTTTCTCAAGCCCTAGAAAACGAAGATAGGATTATTAGCTCGAATAGTTCGTAATAACCATAGGTTGTATAAAAGTTTCAGTTTCGCGAAATTCGGATGTCCTTCGAACCCGAACGGACACAGTTCTTGAAAAATGTGTCCGAAAGCCCGGAATAGGTAAAAATATTCCGAATACACCGTTAGACTCGTAGAAAATATAAGATTTCCAAAATATCAATTTCGTTAATTTTTCGGTAGCTAAAAATATCACATATCGCTTTTATACTCGTTTTCTTACTACCGCATTAAATTGTCATGTCTACTTTTACATACACTATTTTCTACTATTCTACACTATTCATCTATCTCTACTTTTTCTTACAACCTACTCCTACAAACCATACACCTATTTCTTACATTTTTCATTTCCAATACAACTTCACATATTTCATTCTTACTTTAATTAATCAAAAGACAAAAAAATAATTTTTTCTCTTCCCCATGCCCCCAAAATAGCGCCGGCCTCTTCTCCCCATGCCCAATTTATTTTGATTTCCAATTATTAATTAACACAATTTATCTCCCACATTTTCCTTAAATACCCCTTCATACCTTCACTTCTTACACACTTCTTCTTCTCTAAAGTTACTCTCTCAAAATCTCTCTCAAATTCTCTCAAGAGTTTTACAAGAAGTCCTCTTAAGTTAGCTTCTTTAGGTAAGAAAATTTCTCAAGATTCTTCATGTTCATTTACTTAGTATGAGCTTAGTGTGTGTTTTCTAAAACCATGAAGGTTAAGAAAGCAACTGTAAACCCCAAAAATTTCATAATCCTTAAAAATAATTCTAGAAGTATAAATATCAAAAACCCGAAAAATCAACTTGAGATTAAAACTCAATTCTAGACCGAGTCAAATACCGGAAACGAAACCCTAAAACTCGTACCAAGTTAAAACTTAATTCCAAATAAGAACAAAAACGAGTTTTCTCGATCTTGAGAAAACAAGAACCCCTGAAACAAAATATAAAGTCCAATTTCCGATATAATCAACGTCCGTACATCGATTAAATAATCTACCCAATTCCTAAAACGCAAATCGAAACAATAGATCCAAATACCGCTTAACAACGAGATAATAAAATCCTAAAATTTTAGAATCACAAAATCCAAATTTTCCACAAAGTCAAATCGAGTCAACTCATAAACCTAGACTCGGTTAAACGATCCCGAGAACTAAAAAAATAAATGATCACGAATAAAATAAGATAAACCACAGACGTTGAGCAAAAATATAAAACGATCGAAACTCAAAAATTATACGATCTTACGAATAACTCAGTAAAATCGGAAATCAAAACGGAACCCTAAAAGTCAACAAGCCTACAACGAACCCTAGTGTTTAAGATCCGGCAATCCCGCGTTTTCAAACCCTAGAAAACGAAATTAAGTTAATGACCTAGAATAGTTCGTAATAACATAGGGTAACATAAAAATATCAGATTTGCGAATTTCGAGTGACCTTCGGACCCAAACGGGATCAGTTCTCGAAAAGCGTGTCCCGGAGCTCGGAATATTAAAAATATTCCGTTTATACCAATAGACTCGTAAAAATACAAGGATTCCAAAAATATCAGTTTTAGAATTTTTCGGTAGCTAAAAATTACAGATATCGCATTATTACGCGTATTTTTATTACTACCGGTACTTTAATTGTCTAGTCTACTATTCATAGTACTTTTCTACTATTCATTACTATTCATCTATCTCTACTTTTTCTTACACCTATTTCTTACACCTACATATCTATTTTCTTACTTTTTTCATTTCCAACACAACTTTAATCACATCAAACTTTACACATTACTTCTTTATTACACAAAATTAATCAAAATTGTACAATTTGATCTTCCCCATGCTTGTACCGGCGCACACTCTCTCTCTTCCACATCTATTTCATTTTATTTTTCTTTTATTTAATCACCTCTTAATTCCTCCACAAAATTCTATAAATACCACCTCTCCCTTCTCATTTCTTCACACCATTCCAAAGCAAAGAAATTATGCAAAATCCTCTCCAAAAACTCCTCTCTATAATCTTACAAGAACTCTCTTCTTGTAAAGAGAAAACACTCTTCTTCCACTACTAAAGAAAGTTTCTTTTCAAAGCATCACTACTTACCACTACCAAAAGCCTTCAAGCAATCCTTCTTTTCTTCTAACCCATTTAGGTAATGAAGAACTCATATTCTATTCTTTTATGTCAAGTAACCTTATATGGTTTTGATGTTGTTTCTTAGGTTGAAAAACTAAAGAAAACCACATTAAGATCATGTTCGGTTCTTGTTCATGAAACTACTTTCATGTATATATATACTTTGTCATTTATTACTTGTTTATATTTTGATCTTGCTTATATATAAATATATATATGTATATTATATTTATTTAGAGCATATAAGCTCATTTGGTTATTTATTTACATTTAAGTTATGCAATTTATTTATTTTATGCAATTATTAAGACTAGTCTTTCTAAGTCTTAGACTTGTCCATATCAAGTCAAAACAATCTTTTATTTATTTTCTTTAATCTTTCGGGACTAGTCCATTCTTAGTCCCGGGATGCCTTGATAAAGCTAAGGCTCCAATACTTGGTCGGGATTCCTTGATGAAGCTAAGGTTCCCAATGCTTGATATTTTATTTTTCTTGCTTATTATTTATTTCTAGTATTTCCTTATGTTCTTATTTCTTTATATGCTCATGATACTTGCATTTACATAATGCTAATGTCTCAACTAAATCTAAAAATAGAATTTTTCTTTACTTAATGAACTCAAAGCTAAGTTTTCAATCATATGATTTATCACAAAATCATGAAGTTATTATCAACAACATAGAAAAGGAGTTTTCTCAACGTCTTCATAAATAACAAAGATAGATTTTCAAGGAATCATAAGAAATAAATATTTTCTTTGTATATTATGTTAACCTAAGCTTTTAGTAATATAATTTATTAATATTAAAAGTCTTTACAAAAAGCTCAAGATTTAAACTCTTTTAAACTTCGAAATACAACTAAGAAAACAAACCACTTTTCAAAGTTAATATAAAAATCAACTCATAAGGAACCCACTTAGGAAAAGTAATGATTTTTAAATTCTAAAAGAAAGAACTTGTTTTCAAATATAAATAAAGTAAGGTTAGCAATAATGTATTTTATCAATAAAAATAATTCTTTTCAAAAGAAATGAAAGAACAAGTTTTAGAAAGCAAAAGCTTATATTTTAGAAATAGATATAAGAAAATAAGACTCATTTTCTAAGATCATCTTAAATAAACAAATTATGAAAAGGTTTTCGACAACTTAATATAGTTTTGATAAATTAACCTTTTATCACTAGAAATGAAATTTATGAAAGACTAGGGTTAAAGGAAAATTTGCTTGTTTTGGAAAAAAGAATGAAGGAAATAAAATAAGAATATATTCATTTGTAATAAAAATATAAGGTTTCTTCTAAATACTTGAAAAGAAATTATCAAAGTTAAAAGTTTTAAGCTCAAAATGAATTGTTTTATGAAATAAATTGTTGAGACACTACCATTAGGATTTTTGCATAAAGTGAGCATACCTATATATTCAAAAGTGTTTATCAAATATATATTTATATGGTTACAAAAGGATTTTCTTTAAAATGAAGTTGAGTTAGAAAATAGATTTTCGCAAAAGTATAGAAAATTCGTTTTAAATCTGTCCTGACGTTTTCGGAACCCAATGACCTTTTATGACCAAGATAAGTTTAGAAATGGATAGAACTTTTCGAATAGGTAGGAAACGGTATTCATGCGAAATTCCGAGTTAAAATGAGCAGTTATGGCCATTTTAAGTTGGAATTTCTTCTTATACGATTTTACCACGAATTTTTAGTAAAGTTTAGAATCTCCAAAAAATAGAAATACATGAAATACTTATCCCGGGTATTTCTTTTGTCTAGGTGACGAAGGATACGAAAATACCCTATCGAGGATTTCTACGACTAAGAAGATAGCGAAATGGACGAGTGAGTTATTCCTCCTAAATTCGTTACATTGCTTGTGCTTGTAAAGTAGTAGCATTAGCAATTAGGAAAAGATAAAAATGGATATATATTTGGGGAATTCGGGTTATATATTGGTTCTATGTTTATGCGTGAATTGAGAATTAAGAATATCGCAACTTCGATTTGCTTGTTTAAATAATTTGGTTTACTTACTTGTATGATTGTTTATTGTTGCTAAATTGATTGATCGCCCCAATAAACCTTAATAATGTTTGACCTAAAAACAATAAAACGTTCACGCACAGCATCCATCAAGTCACATCTATTTCAGAAGGCTACTACTCCTACGCGTAGAGTTGGATTGGTTGTGATCGTGCGATGCCACGGGCCATGTTCCTTCCTGGAGAATCCAAATCGCTCGGGGAAAGAAACTCTAGGTTCGGAGCCGAGCCAACCTAACGCTGCGGGTGAGGACCTGGGGACTAGCAGTAGAAGGTCAAGGACCTTCAACCCCGATTCCCTAACCTTTGATACGGAGGGGTAAATCCGTTCTATATATGGTTTCCGGATGACTATATATATTCGCGTAATCATGTGATTGTTGCATTGAATTCATGGCATATGTGTGATTAAATAAATAAACTTGTTTGAAAATGTGGTGCGAATGAAAAGGAATATCTCACTAAGCTAGTTGTAGCTTATACCCCTATAGATTTGTTGAAACAGGTGTATTCGTGGATTAATTTGAGGATCATGACATTAAGGAAGTCATGGGCGGAAGATAAATGATATGGAATCATATGATGAAGAAATTTGTAAGGTTCTTTATATATGCTAACCTATATGATTAGGGACGTATATTTATTTGAAGATAATAGAAGAATATGCCTTAAGAATTGAATTGTGATATGTATGTTTTATGATAAGTATTCTCTTTGCCTTGTTATTTAATTATTATCAATGTAAATTGCGCTACTCCAATGCGTCCCCTTGGTTGTGATGTACGCCTTGTACATAATATGGAAGCCTTTGCATGACTGAGGTAGTCATTCCTAGGCTTTAGTATTGTGTACGGCGGACTGCTACGTTTAGGGTACCCCTCGGGGCGTGACAGCAACATTAGGTTCATGCTTTGTTTTTGTTCATAATAAAAATTCCTCCATGATCCTTTATGTTTCTATTATGTTCTTTTTTGTTTCCCTATATTTCCTTTATGTTTATTACTATCTAATATATCTATATAGCTATATATACTATTTAGAGCATATAAGCTCATAGCTTTGCAATTTATTTACCTTTCATGCAATTTATTTATTCCAATGCAATTTATTTCAAGTTGATTTTAAGACTAGTCATTCTAGTCTTAGACTTGTCCTCATCAAGTCAAAACAATTCTTTTCTTTTTCGGGACTAGTCTTTTTTTAGTCCCGGGGTACCTTGATAAAGCTAAGGTCCCAATACTTGATTTACTTTATTATTTACTTAAGCTTTCAAGTTATTATTTTACATTTCTATAGCTTATGATCCATATTCATGCATGAACATGATGTTTTTGTCTCAACAAAAAAAAAATAAAATAAAATAAATGAGAAAGTGTTTTTCTTGAATTAAATATTCTTTCTAAAAGAAATAAATATGGAAAATGAATTTCTTAAAGACCCATGAACATGTATGGAAATGATTTTTCTTACATAAAAAAAAGTTTTTATGAAAACTTATCTTTTATCAAGAAGTAGAAATTCTTTTGGAAACATTAAAAATGTCATTTTGCTACCTTTGAAATCCAAGTTTAGAAAATAAAACCACACTTTAGGAAATTAAAGTAATTACAAGAGATTTCATTTAGAAATAGAATATTCATGACTATAAGATCTTTCAAAAGAAAAATAGAATCTCAAACTCAAAGACTTTTAAGAACCTTACTTTTAAGTTGAGACAACTTCATTTACTTCATACATTTGTTATGAGTCATTACGTATATATATATATATATATACCTTTCAAAAGTTTAAAATAATTGAAATAATTATCTTTTCAAAATGAGCTTTGTTTACAAGAAGGAAAACAAGTGTTTACAAATTCATGGTAAATCTGGTCGCTACCTTTTCGGGAACCAAACGACTTAGTTTTATGGAAATAAGCTTAGAAATGCGTAGATCTTTTCGAGTAGGTAGAAACGGTATATTATACGCGAAATTCCAAGCTAAAATGAGCAAGTTATGACCATTTTAAGTTGGAATTTCCCTTTATACGATTTTACTACGATTTTTAAGAAAAGATTAAAATCTTCAAGGATAGAATTTCATGAAATACTCATTTTGGGTATTCTTCTTGATTAGATAATCACGAGGAAGATTGTTCGTATCTCGAGGATTACTACGATTAAGTGGAATTACCGAACGACCCATCCAATTCAAGAAAGGTATCACCATGGCCGAGTGAGTTATTTCCCCGTTATTTTTCATACTCTTGATTGTGCTTGTAAAATTAGTTGCACTAGAACTTAAGGAAAATAAAACGGAAGTGTATGATAATATGTTGAAAGAATACTAAGTATATCGGAACTCGATTTGTTTGTAATAAAGATTGTATGTGCATTAATATCTTGAAGTGTTTGAAATTGGTTGATCACTTGAAAGAAGTTAAATGTAACTACTAGACTGTAATTAAAGAGATTATTCATGCAATTCATATGTTGAGTCACATTGCATTCACTACTATACAATTGGTGGGATAAGTGTATAATAGTGGTGGTAGACATAACTGGTATATCATGTAAGTGGCGAGTAGGAGCCGGTAAGAACTACAAAATTGGTGGCTAGTAGGAGCCTGTAATAACTACAAATTTTGATGGCGTATAGGAGCGGTAAGATTTATAAAAGTGTTTTTAAAAGTTGTGGCTGTAATTGGCCTGAATCCCCAACCCCGAATGAAGGGCGTAAATTCATTCAACATATGATTCCCGGAAAGTCATATGTCTTGTATGCTCACGTGGTTGTTGCATTTCATATGTTTGAGTAATAAACTTGATTGATAATTTACTTCGAGTATGAATTTTGGGATCTACTCACTAAGCCTATAAGCTTACACCCCTTATAGATATTTGTATTCTCAGGAACACCTAATTTTGTGCCCGGGGTCTTCCAGTATCCATATACATTTTTATGTTGAAGCTTTTGGAGGAAATCTACTCGAAGACTTAGATTAGAATTCCTTTGAAATCTTTAAAGTAGTATGTTGGATGTTAGGAAGTGTATCTCGATCCTTGGATTTATCGGGGGTATGCCCCTAAGAGATTTTGTAACAGACCTTTGGTTATTTATGATATGATGTATTTATTTCTGAAATTCTTGTATGTTTATCTTTACTTGCTTAAACTATGCTTCCCAAAAGCGTCTCCTATTACCGTGTTAGACGCCTTACATAATTACTAAGGCTTTCGCATGACTAAGGTAGCCATTTTAAGCCTTGATATTATATGTGGCGGACTACCACGTTTAAGGTACCCTTCGGGGCGTGACACCAAACGTGGAATTTTCCTTAGCTGGTTTAGAGTTATGGTATTATGACATGTTTCCTTGGGATCCTGGAGGATAGATTGGAGAACATGAAGCAAACAATGTTAAACAAAAGCACTTTTTGGAAGGCAACCCATGGCAAATTTAATTCTCTATTTTTTTTACTAACTTTAACTATCCTTAGCTAACATGTTTTTGGAGAAATTTTACAATCCCTAGGTGTTAGGAATAAGTTCAAGTTGAGACAAAAATGCTAAGTGTAGAGGAGAAAAATGATGCAGCACACACAAGTCTCAACACAGGTGGTGTTGCCATTTGTGTAGGAAAAAGAAGCCTTGACGATGTTCCAAGTAAGTGTTTAAGGGGTATACGAACTCGAACATGAGATAGATGATGCCCTTTGTGGTCGTTCATGTGGGGAATAGAGACTAAATTTGAGAAAATTTTTCACGTTTTTCAGTCTACATAAACCTAAACACGAGCCATTTCGTGTAGCCTGGAATATTCCCCAAACCCGCGCCTTCGTGTGACTCTCTCTCCTTTATGTATACATATACACCCCAAAGTCACACTTTTCACTTCATTTTCTGTCTAAACACGAATAGCCTCACCACCAATAATTGTATTAATTAGCATAACTGAAAAATGTCACACAGGGACCATCAAGGACTATGAATGGAAAGGTATGCTTCAATACCACTAGACATTGTCTCTTTCTCCTTTCGTGTTTAACATGATTATTGGTGCATCTCTACTCAAAACAACGCCATACAATGATCATCAGAGTGCTACCCTAGCATCATTGGTACTCCTGGTCTACTAAGCCCAGCCAAACACAAGAAGCAAAACAATTATTAGTGGAATAATTAATTAGTCCATTTTTAATTACTAGTACCTAACACGAACAAACAACAAACAAATTAATGGCATACCTAATACAACATTTGAAATAGATAACTCAACTCAACCGGAAACACTTGATCACACATAATAATACTAATACATTATTTGTCATGAAACAAAGCATATTTTTAAGGTTGTCTAGCTTCCTAAGGTTATTAAGAGCTTACTACCATTTTATGTTTAGATACACAATTCTACTTAGGGTTAAGTGTACTTTAGTGTTAAGTCAAGCTTTTAGATGTTTAAGAAGGCCTTTAAAAGGGTATAAACAAGGTAAATCTATTGGCTTGTAGCTCACGCCTGTGATGGAGGGCATGATGAGTTGGTTGAATGAAAACATGCTATCACTCCTTAGGTCACGCACATGACAGAGGGAATGACAGCCATCACCCCCTATGTCATGCCTATGATGAGGCTGGTGATGAGCTGTTGGCCATTGCTATGACTTTCATGCCGCGTGATATGGTTGAGGGTATCCAAATATTTTTACCCGAAGAGATCACAGCTCGAGTAAGGTCATGACCCTCTGTTTGAAAATCATAAACTTCAAAATACGAAAATTCTCCTTAAACATCCATTCCTTGATCACTAAACAAATAAAGACCCCAAAATCAAACTTAACAACATATAATTACTTTTCTAACAATATATTTGAAATCAAATGATTGTTCTCCTCTTCTTTTACAATCAACAACTAAAACAATCAACAAGAAAGCTTAGTTTAATATGATTTTTCCCCTTTAATACATGAACACAACCTTCAACATCGAAGCGTAAGTTAGAGAAGAAAAGTCTTCTTATGATTGCCAAAAGATAGGAAAAGGAAAAGACTTACCTTGATCACTTAGTCTTTGTTCGTCACTCAAGAGAGATACTGGCAAGAAGGGAGTTTAGGGCTTAGGGATCTTATAAAACTACTGCAGAAGAGAAAGTATGTAGTTTTTAGGTGGGGGTAAATACAATTATTATTTTTTATTAGAAGTGACTATTTTGCATTCTCATAATACAAAAATGACGCTCCCTTACCTTTCTTTATAAATATTTTATTTTGTAGTGCATCTGGTTTGCGTTTTTTTTTATTTGTCATGTTGAAGTATGTCCCATTATCTTCTCACAATGGGTCAATGAATTTTCTTGACTCATTTTGGTTAAGAGGAAAAGCACGAGGAAGCATTTGTTTAAGAACTTTCGATGCATCGTCATGTAAGAGGAAAGTATTTCTAATATTAGTAGACACAGCTATTGTCCAATGTGATGCTTGGGTAGGAAGTCCAACATGGGCCTGGTATATTGCATGAATTTCCTTGAAATTTGAACATCTTAGGAATTTCATAAGTCTTTTTCAAGTGAACTTCCAAGATGGAAGGTCAAATGTGACTCTAAATTCAAGTAAAAAATGCATTATTTTTGCTTGGATTCTATTGCTACAAATGAAAGCTTAGTCTTGTTACAACTTTGCACTGATTGCAAGTTGAGGCGTATGTTCATATACACATGTGTTCATATAAAGACCATTCTTATTCAAAGTATTTGCTCACAAACTTTTAATTGCCAGTTATATATCTTCTTGATAAATTTACATACCCCCTTTCTTTTATATAATATATTACAAGGTACATCTAACAACTTTTTATAGCCAAACAAATCTTCACATGCTATTTGTGATGATATATCACCATCTTTGTTAAGATGTTTAAATATGGTTGCGAAGCTTCGTTCTATACAAGCCAAAAACAAATGAAAGAGAATGAAGTTTTATGCCAACTTCATTGTCATTATAATATATTTGTTGGTTTAATTGCAACCTTTAAGAGACTACATTTCCTCTAAGTAATGTTGACATATAAGATAATGAGGGTGTGCATAATGTTTGGTCTAAAATGATAGGACGCACAGTCCTGCTTGAATTGAGTAGTACAATTGCATGAATGAACCAAAATGTTCTAATGTATGTGTTGTAGTGTAGTATGTGTCTGTTGCAATGCATAGTTTGAAACGCAATTATCCCATATTGGTAAATTTTAACTGTCACGCCCCGAAGGGTACCCTTAACGTGGCAGTCCACCGTACACAATATTAAAGCCTAAGAATGACCACCTCAGTCACGCGAAGGCTTCCATACTATGTACAAGGCGTCTAACACATAAAGGAGACACATCGGAATGATACATTTTGTGTTGATACAACTGAGTAACAATGTAAAGGAAATACAAATTTACTATACTTCAGATACAAATCACTATACTTCAAAATACAATCATTCAACTTCGATTACATTCATCCATAGACTTCCCTACATAACTACTACAAGACAAATCATAAAACTAGCTGATAACTTCAAACATTCGTATTCTTTGCCGAAATCCCGGAGTCATACCCGGCTCCAACCAATTCAGTCCCCACTTTGCATTCTTGAGATAACCTGTTCATTTAAACAACTATAGGGGTATAAGCTATACTAGCTTAGTGAGAATTCCCTTAATCCCGTACCATAACAATCAAGTTATAATCAATCATATGCGATGCATGAACAAACACGTGAACAAGCAATTATGCATGAGTATCTGGAACCCACACACAGAACGGATTTACGCCCTCCGTATCTTGTGTTAGGAATGGTATTGAGTCTACACGACCGCATCTAGTCCCCAAGCCCTCGGCTCTTAGCACTCGACTCGGCTAGGCTCATCCAAGAATGCATCTACATGAGCCTTAGTACCCCTGAATGAGCTTTGGCACCGGGCTCGTTATCCAAACGAGGCAACAACGGACCATACCGATCGACCTGCGTAGGAGTGGCATGCTACCAATGCAATATGTCCGATGTGATGCATGACCAATTTAAATTTTTGCTTAGGTTAAAAATATTTATACATTCTTTAGAGTGACCAATCAATATCACACATAAAACAGAAATATATGAACGGTGCAGTTATCCAATCAAATCGTGGTTTCGATATGCTTTAGTTTCTTTGGCATACATTCATTACAGTCTCATCATATCTTCCCATCCCCAATCATTTCGATTTTTATCTTGTTCCTATAATTCTAATGCAACTAACTACAAGCACAATCAAGGTAACAAAATAAGGAGAAAACTCACTCGGCCATTGGATCATCGGTCTTCTAGTATTAATAACCCGGTGATAGGGAATCGTCGAATTCGGGGTCACCTAAAAAGGAAGAAATACTCTAATAAGTATTTCAACTCAAACTAATCTAAACGATCTTATACGAACTATCAAATTCGTAATTCTCGTCCTAAGCGGGAATTCCAACTTAAAACGGCCATAACTTGGTCATTTTAACTCAGAATCGCGCAAATTATATATCGATTTCTATCTACTTCGAAAGATCTATCTAATTCTAATATTATCTTCAAGTTTTGAAAAATTTGAAGCTTCGAAAAGTTTAGATCAGATTAGGGCAGCAACAGTTTCAACTTCCGAAAGGTAGTTTTGTAAATGTTTGTAATGTTCCTACTATATAGAGTAGCTATACATGCAATATGAATGATTCCCTAATATGAATGAAATGAGATGAGCTCAATGTATGCATGATCTTGATGATTTTTGCTAAAAAGAAATTTTATAACTTTTTATTTTGCAAGACCATAATAACAACTTACTTATGAAAAATCTAGTTTTCTAACTTTTATCATTTCCATTTGTTTTGCATTTGTTACTTAAGAAAATATAATTATTTTTGTCAAAATTGAGTCTTCATTATATATATTACTTATGACCTTCATTTCTCTACATAAAATTTTCTATTTTACACTTTGTAAACATGTTTTTAAAATTGGTCCATTCCAAAATCCGAATTTTTGTAAGTAATGTTTTTGAGTGATTCTTTAAGTAAAAATCATTTCATAGTTAGAAAATTAGGGCTCAACCATACATAATCACTAAGGACTTCATTGTTACACAAAAATTTGCATTTTACACTTTGCAAATATGTTTTCCAATATGATTTACTCAAAAATCCGAATTTTAGAAATCCACTTTTTGCATGATTCCTTTTGGGAAAAACTTGTTTAATGCATTAAAATTTGAAGCTTTACTACATCTATTGTCTAAGGACTTCATTTACATATAAAACTTGCAATTTGAGCTTAAATACTAAGTGATTACATGTGCATCATCTCAAATTACGAATTTGACAATTTGATCACTAACTCAAAATTTTCCATTTTAATTTCCATTACTTGTTTTACACATTACTCATGCATAAACTCATTTTAACTTGTAAAAATCATTGCTTAATGATATCATACCTAATACTTCATTTTTCACATAAAACATGAGTTTTGGAGTTGATAAATGGGTTTTCAAAATTTGTCTTGGTTGGGATCCGAATTTAGAAAATTTATTTTTGGTCATATCTTTTGATAAAATCTATCTAAGCTTATGAAAATTCATTTCTTACATATCCTATCCTAAGAGCCTTTCATTTCTTAATTAAAAATCACATTTTGACACTTGGAAAGTGGTTTTTAAATGGGGGTCTTGCCAAATTACGAATTTCACAATTTTGTTTGAGTTCATAACTAAGATCTATACTTAATATGAACATAAACATAAAACAAATGCATGGTAATAAGCTATAAACATCATGGATCTAAACTTTACTTATCAAAATCTTTCATTTATGGTATCTATACCCTAAGCTAGGGGTGTTCATGGACCGGTTAACCGGTCCGTGGCCTTATTTTTTGAACCTAACCGTAATTATCGGTTTTTAAATATCCCGATCCTTAACCAGTCCATTATAAACGGTTAACCGCCTTAACGGTTAACCGTTTTATTCGGTTAATTTATTCGATTTTCGGTTTTTAACCATTTAACGTAATGGTTTCAACAAATCAAATTGATAATTTCAAAAAACCTTTTTTTAGCCTTTATCATAAAGTTTTTCTTTAAACTATTATATATATTACTAGAGCTAAAAAAAAAAGAAAATGAAATTAAGGAAAAGGGGAAAAATGAACCTTTGAATAAATCATTATCAATAAAATCAAACTAAATCAATTACCAAATTAACTCCATTAATCATAATATAATAGTATTTTAATCGAAATTCAAGTAATATTAACATAGGTAAATTATATGTATATGAAAATCATATGTATATATATATAAAATAATTATTTATATATGTAAATTATATATATAATATATTTATAAATATTGAAACGGTTAACCGTTAACCATCGGTTTTTTGTGGTTACAAACCGAAACCGAAACCCAAAACCGAAAAAAATAAAAATCGTAATCCTAAACCGAAACCAATGGACCGGTTAACCATATTTTTCGGATTGGTTTTACGGTTTCGATTCGGTTTCTCGGTTTCATCGGTTTTTTTGTACACCCCTACCCTAAGCCCTTCATTTTAAATGAAAAATATATATTTTGAAGTTGAAAAACCACTTTTCTAAATATGGTTCCATTTTCATCCGAATTTTCAAAAGTTGTTTTTGTTGAAAATGAAATAAATCTTGAGTTTCCTACAACTTCCTACCATCATCATGCTATCACAAGTCATCCGTGAACATAAAACAAAGTCTAATGCATTTTATGAACTCAAAACTCTAGATCTAGTTTTCTAAACTAGTTTTAAGTGCATGAACACATGCGAATGAAGAATATATGCATAAATCATAGGTAATAACAAAAATAATAACTCATATAGCAAGATCTATGGCATAAACAAAAATCAAAGCTATAAAAATTTATATCTACAAATTATAACAACTCTAAACAAGAAAATACCTATAATACAAGATAATAAAAGTGGGGAAGAGAGTGTTCCATTTTTGGCATCATCATCCTAAGCTTTTAAGCTTATGGAAGGTCATTTGATGCATGAAACTTCCATTACACTTTACCTATATCACCTATGGAAGCTTTGAGATGAAGATTTGCTTAAAAATCTTTAAGAAATATGCATGGAAGCTCATGGAAGAATGGGGGTAGCTTGTTCATGGAAGAAACAAGAACAAGAAGAAGAAGAAAAGAGAGGAAAAAGAGAGAGAAAAGGTAAAGAATGAAAAAGGAAAATGAGTAAATGAAAGGGAAAGAGAAAATGAGTGTATTAAATGAATGAAAGAGAGAAAAAAATAAAACAAAGGTAGATTTTGGGAGAGGGTTTCACGTGAATTGGGAGAGAGAGAGAGAGTGTGTTTTGTTGAATTTTGACTTGAAATTAAATTGTGTAATAAATGTGTATGTATAGCTTCTTTAAGAAGGAGTAGAATTTATTTAATTTAGTCAAAATAGGAGTAAATGAAGGACAATGGCAGCCATAAAGAAGGAAAAATCTGCCATGAAGTATGGGATTATGTGTAGAAAGATTGAAGTGAAAAGGAAGTGATATGTGTAAGGTGTACTTGAAGGTATGGGTTGTAAAAGTACTTTATTAATAAAATAAAACAAATAAAATAAAATTAGAAAATTTATTCAAATATTTGTAGCAGATTTTTCATATTCAAAATTAAATAATTATTTGAATTATTTTAGTAATTTAACAAATATGTTACCGGTACAATCAAAATACGCGAATATGGGCTATAAATAATATTTTTATAACCCGAAAAAATTCTAAAAAATTATTTTATGAAAATAAAAATATTTTAAAAATATTTTCCAATTAGTAAATTAATTTATTTTATTTTTAGTATTAGGTCTTAAACAGAATCTAATCCCGTAAAGACCCGAAACGAACTAAATTTTAGAAAAACAAAATTTTCTATAACATATAAAATATTTATCTAAAAATATGAGGCTTTATAAGAATAATAAAATTTTGTAATGAAATAAAAATGAATAGTGCCAAAGATTAATCAATTACCGGTAATAATGGAAATACGATAAAAATGTTATAACTGTAACTTTTATAACCCAAAAAATTTTATAACTGATATATTTAGAAATCTTATGAAATTACGAGTCTAACGGTACTATTGGTATGTTTTTGGTATCTCGAGCCTCGGGACATGCTTTTCGAAGTCGGTATCCGAACGGGTTCGAAATAGGTCAAAAATTTACCAATCTGATATTTTTAAATAAACTTATATTATTATGAGCTATTCTATATATTTAAACTACATCTCGGCCTCTAGGGTTAGGGGCGCTAGATTACCGGACTTACACTATTGTATTCCGGTTAGTGTTTCCGGGTGATTTTCCGGTTTAGACCTTTGCCAATTTGGAAACTGATATTTATGTTTATACAACATATGTAATTTGAGAAATTTATTTTAAATTTTATTTTTGTAAGTATTTAATATCTTTTAACGTTTTCAGAATTTTTGAATTGGGTTTCATTTCCGAAGGTTAATCATTATTTACTTTCTAATAATTTGTTTTCGGGCTTTATATTACTCGATTTTATAAGTCAAAGTTAAATATGAAATTTTTCGTACGTCATGGTTTTGAATTTGAAGACCACTGCGTTCTTATTTTATTTTTAAAGATTTTTATTTTCTCAAGATTAAAAAGTTTCTGAATTCGTTCGTGTTTTTGGACTAGTTGAAATTCGGTTTTAATTTGGAGTGATTTTTAGGATTTATTTCGAAGTTCATCTTGAAATTATTTACTGAAATTTTCCGGGGCTTACATTAACAATCATCCTTTTATATAATATACATTAGGTGAGACTAATGTATACTACATAGTGATAAAATGAATATGATTATTCCTCACAACATGTGTCGTATCTCTATTAGTTGAACTGTGTTAACTTAGGTACCAAAATTCGACATTAACCCATAAAATTAGTAGATTTTATTATATTAAGCATATGGCAATACTGATTGAAAAATTCCAAATTCAACATTAACCCATAAAATCTATAGATTTTGTTATATTAGACTTGCAACAATCTTTTATAATGGTGTTAGTAGATAGTCTTAATGAACTCAAAAAGCTCAACTAGAAATTAAATTAATCGATTAAAAGTTAAGATAGTCAACTGCACATTTGTGCAAAGTTCAAGTAGTGATTTATGTTTGTTCGTTGATTCTAAAATTAATTGGCAATTGGCACATATCTGTTTGACATTGACGTAGTGAAAGCATTACACATACGTCTTTGTTCTATTATAAATTTGACACATGTTCCTTTGCTTTAGTCCACCCATACAACTTATCCTATCTATTCTTTACTCGACTACTCAACTAATAGAAAGAAAATTTTACTTCTTCCCATAATTATTCATTAAGTTGTTGAAAATCATCCATTTTTTAATATGTATGTGATTCAATGTGGTTTATTTTTGTTGTGTATGGCAAATTTATATCAATTTTGTTTTAAATTGCATGTATGGAATGACACATCAACATATAAAATGCATACAAGGATAAACAATTTTGATTATAGCCTCCTATACTCAAATCACCTTTTAGGCCATGAGCAGAATTATTGAACCTTAGGTCAGACCTCTTAGATCGTGGACTAACCTCTCGTGAACCCCATAATGAAGTTGAAATGACCCCAAACAAACTTAGTAAGGCTGTGCTAAGCTATTTAGCTTAGCAATAGCTTGGCTAGCTTAGCACAACTTGGCTACCTTTTTTAATCTACTTCTTGTTTGCTAAGGTCTCTTATATGCTTTAGGCAAATTGGCCAATCTATTAGTTGTCTCTAGTTAGCATAGTAGTTTTTTGAAGGTTTATTGATCTAGAAGATATGCTTATCATCTATCAAAGGTCCATCTAAACTATAAAGGGATACTTTCCAAATCCAAGTTCATCCACCTTTATAATCAATTGTGTATCAACTCTTACAAATTTATCATGCTATATTCAGGTAAGATAGAGACACTCTCATGAGCTGTTTCACTATTGTATTTTACTCACACACATTAAATTGAATTAAGCATAAGAATGGTTACATCCGACAACCTCCAGTGCTATTAACCAGATATTGTCTTCTAAGCCAATCTCTTGCAAACGTCATTGCAAGTACAAAGTTGAAAGACAGTACCCGATTGAAGATTGTTTACTGGAGTGACTAAACAAATAAACTCGAACAAGGAGATGAACTGCAGCTTTTCAGGTATTTTTTTCCTAATCTCATGCGCTTAACCCTTCCAAACATCCTTATCTATGAGTATCTTAATCTCTTATCGGGGCAAACGAGCCAAGCCTAGCTAGGCTTTTACTAGCTTGAGTTTGGCTCATCTAAAAACTTAATGGGTTTGAATAGAGTTAGACACTTATTAAGCCTAAAATTTACAAACATGGGCATAAGTTGTAAGCCCTTGAATTTTTCGATACTCTTAGAAAAAAATCTTAGAGCTAAATACTAAAACTAAAACCTTAAAACCAACCTAAGTTAAAATCAAACTATAAAAATTCTAAATAAGATCAAATACAAAATTTTATAACCTTAACAAAATGAGAACCTCCAAAAACAAAATGGAAAAAATAAAAAATGTTTGACCCAAAAACCTCTTACCTCTAGCACAAAAATCGAAACAGTTTATCCAGGAAATATTTGATGACAAAATTCTAAAACCTTATACCCTTCGGTGAATTTTAGAAACAAAAATTTAAATTACTATCAACAGTTAAACCGAGTCAACACATAATTCTAGACTCGACTACACAATCCTGAGAATTAATAAATATTAAATGAATCATAACAATAAAGTAAAAATTGAAATTTTTGAACAAAAATATAGTGTATCCATAAACCCCTAAATGATGTAATCTTACGAATAAAACTTAAAAGCTGGAAGTCAAACAGAAACCCTAAAATCAACCTAAAGCAATAACAAAACTTAGAGAATCTAGACTCGGCAATCCCGCATGCGAACCTAAAACAATAACAATAAGATAACCTTAGACCTAAAGGGGATCAATTCTCGAAAAACGTGTCATGGAGCTCGGGATAGTAAAAATATTTCGAAAATCAATATAGATTCGTAATTTCGTAAGTATTCACAAAATATCACTTTTGTAATTTTTTGATATTTAAAAATATCAAATATAGCATTTTTATGAGTTTTTTCTTTACTATCGATAATTTATTTATCTTGTTTATGATTTATTCTACTATTTTTATTATTCATTACTATTCACATACCTTTACTTTTTCTTACAACTTATACACCTATTTTTTTGCATTTATATTACTAATATTACTTTTTACTTAACTTCTCTTATATTTTATTTACTTTTCTTTACTAAAATTAATTTTTTAATCACATTTTCTCTCTCCTTCTACCCATTGCCGTCCACTTTCTCTCTCTCTTCTATCTATGTTACTTTCTTAATTTTATTTCACACAAATTTCCATTTCAAAACTCTATAAATACCCCCTCTCTCTTTCATTCTTTACACACACTTTTTTCTCCTAACAAAAGTCTTGTAAATTCAATTCTCAAATCCTCTCTCCTCTCCCATTCAAAACATTGAGCTTCCCATTCCCAATCCTACACAATTTCTATAAATTTTCCTTTCATCACTATCCATCTTCCATTGCCATAAACCTTAGATAAATTTCTAAACCCCTCTTCTTTTCATGTTAACATAACATGATCATCTTGTTATTTTGATTTCTAAAACCCCATAAGCTTGTTGCTAGGGAAGAAATAAAAAAATTACAATTTGCTCATGTCTTATTCAACACTATGTCCATTTATTATTATTATTGTCATGTTGTTATTTCATTCATGTTAATAATCTAACTTTTATATGTATTAAGTATATGTATATATATGATATTAGAGCCTAAAGCTCACTAACTTAACTTTTAATTTATGCTCTTACTTTCCTGTAATTTATTTATTTCATGCAATTTATTAAGACTGGTCATTCTAGTCTTAGATTTGTCCTCATCAATTAGAATAATTTTCATCTTTCCTTTTAGACTTGTCCATAATCTAAGTTTAGGGAGCATTGGCATAAATCTAAGACTCTCATGATTTTTTATTAATAACACATGAAGAACATGGTAGGCTCTAGTCACCATTTTCTTATATCTTTTCCACATAAATTAAACCTTGAAAAACACGGTTGCTACATGACATAGCTCATCCCATCGTGCTACTAATTATAACAATTAGAGTAAAGTATATCCTAGATACATGACTAAAACACAATTGGCCAAATGCCGTCGTGTTTCTAATTGACTTCTTGGTATGGATTATTGCCGGAATTACACGAGTAAAGCAAAGGTCATCATATCCCATCGTGCTTCCTATTGTAACATTCTTCCAAAAGCGATTGATTTGGGTTCTGAACACGACTTAAACACGGGAAACAATAACTCCTCGTGTTTCCCTCTGAGTTCTCTTCGTTTTAGCTTTTTCAATCCGGCAGAAACACGCCAAGAACACGGTATACCATAATGAGCCATGTTTCTTTCTGTCTTCATCGATTAATCCTCCTAAGTAAGCACAGTTAAAGCATGAAAATCCACTTCTTCTTGTATTCTTCATATTTTCTTGTCAATTTCTTCATAATTACTTCAAATTTGATTAATTTTCACTTCAAAGCTCTTTAGTCCTCAGTATCCTTTCAAAACAAAAAATTAGTCAAGTAAAGTACCAACTCTTGCAATAATTTATTTAGAATATACATAATTTATCCTATAAAACATATACTAAATTAAATATATCAATTTTCTTATTTGTTTTTCTGTTTTTCTTAAAGGACTTGCCTATGTCTAAATTAGAGAAACCTTGATACAAGCTAAGATTTTCCAATACTTGACCTTTACTTATGTGCTTATTTAATTTCTATGTCTTTTATTCTTTATGTGAATTATTTTTGTCATACTACATAACTACAAGTTCATATTCATGCATGATCATATTATTGTTGTCTTAATAAATAAAAAGAGTTCTCTCTTTTATAAAAACAATAAAACTAAACTCTCTTTTTCAAATTTCAAATTATTATAATATGTGCAATTTATGTAATATGTAAAACTATCTTATTTTTATATATTCATTATAAACAATCTATCGAAAGAAATCTAAAAAAATTAATCTTGCAAATTCTAGAATATGTAAAAGTTGTTTATATATTAAAGTTAAAATCTGTAATTGATTCACTCTCGATTTAAGCACTTTAAATAAAATCAAACTTAGTTGTACGATTTTTGTAAAAATCATTTTAAGAGAGAGAGAAACTGGCAACTACACCGAGTCATCCAAGTAGTGTAATATAGTGGCAATTCAAGGTCGTATCCTCGGGGAGCTATTGACTGAGTACTAGATTTCGAGTTTTTCCCCACCCTAATATTATTGAATTTTGATTTAACTAAGACTAAACTAATGAACTAACTGAACACTTGAATCAGATGTCCTAGCAACAAAATTGAGAATCCTAGGTCAAGGAGATGCCAAAAACTGATAACGAACATCACAATTATATTTTTACTTGAATTGAACTGATGCCATAAATGGATATTGAAATTGATTACTTGGGATTTATCCAAACTTACGGAAACTCATCTACCCCCAAGATAGCAAAATTCCAATTATAGCATAGATTATCCTGCCAAGGTGATTTATCTATAATTATCAGTTAAAATAGTAATTTGCTCACACTAAAATTACAAACTAAGCACCGCCAAGTAACCTAAGTTTACAATCTTAACCATATTAGGCACGTGAGTTCATGAGTTTTGTCAAAACTCATGTATCCCTATGACAAATTTATTCCAAAAACCCAAGTTGTGTTCATATGGATTGTCAAATCTCTCCTAAATATATCTCTAATCCTTATCTATCCAATCAATATGGGCCCAATACAAATTAAATAGATTATGATCGGTAATAGCTAAATGGCCAAATAATCAAATATCAGCATCAAAGCAATTCAAATAATTCATTTCATCCAATCCATCAATGCAACATTCACAAAAATATTAAGCATAGCATCTCAATAATACAATCAAGCCATAAACTTAATAGAACAAGGTTTAGAAACACCTCAAATGAATTTCATTCATCAAAGTCTTTAAAAGCCGCAAATCCAATAATGAACATTGCTTGATTACATTCAAAACCCAGGAAATTACCTCCAAGTGTTGCTAGAATAATAGGGTTTTAATGCTCTATATTTGTGTAACGATCGCCACTACCACCCATAGGTGCCTAGCCGCACTGACTGCACATTGGTAAGACGAGCATCCTGCTAGGTATTGTTACCCTCAGGCAGTCCTTAACCCCCTTGCAGAGCTCAGGGATCAAACCAAAGACCTGAGGCTTTTGTTTGCCCCAAAGGCAATGCCTCTCACCAATTGAGCTGCAATGTGTAACACTCTTCAAATATATATGGTGGAACTTTACTCATAGAGGTTCCTTTTTCAATGCAATGGCTTGGAGTTTATTAGAACTCCAAAGTTAAGTGTGCTCTGGGCAGAGCAATCCCAAGATAGGTGATCCTCCGGGAAGTGCTAGCACCAAAAGGACAAAATAGTGCGATGTATGGCCAAAGCAGACAATACCTCAGTGGGTAGATTTCCAAGTCGTTACACGGTGCCTCTGGTATCCTGGTTGTGCCTGAGGGTGCGCTGGGAAGGCCAGGTTACACAGCATCACAATCCCTACCCAAGGTGGCATAAGGGCCTAGGGTGCCCCCTCCGCTACGGTGGAGCATGGGGTGGCAGGTCGTGACAATTTGATATATACATTCTGATGTTTTTCTTTTTTTTAGAAAAAATGAACTTCGTTCCCTTTGCTATCCTTTTTTATATCTCCTGTGCTTCAGCTCTATATTTTTTCTTATATCTATAATATTAAAGCCAAAGCACCTACTTTGGTGTCTTTAGATTTTTTCTTTTTTTATTATTTATATATAATTTAGTTATCATGGTTTTGTAACTTCTTTTTCAAATATAAGCTACTCCCTCCTAATTCTTTTTCAAACCATAATTGCTTTCCTTATCTTTTCGCTTTCAAAAATTTGCATTTTGTGGTGAAATAAGAATCTTAATAACGTTAAATTTAAAATCTCAAAAAAGTTTTACAGTTGAAAATTAATATTTTACGATAAAAAAATTTAAGATTTTTCAGGTATATTATTAATTTTACACACGCAATATGGGTGCAACATCCGCTAATGTGTGTGTGTATATATATATATATATTTCCTTCTGTCCTCCTTCTTATGCGTCTCACTGGACCAAAAATGATGTGTGCTTCTCTTTCTTTAAATAGTAGCCCATAAGATTAAAAAATTTGGAAACACTATCAGTCAAGTCGGTTTTCCATAAAAGTCTTATAACAAATATTAAATAGACCCCCCTCTCTTTTAGTGCTAGTGCTATCATATAGTCTTTAGAGCTACACGTGCATATTTTTTATTTCAGATCCCTGAACATGGAGTGTTTAGACAAACCTTGACCATGTGTTGGACTTATTTTTAGACCTTCCACAATCACACTATTTAGATGATACCAGACCCATCTAATACTATTTCTAAACTTTAACAAACTCTAGTACTATTAGCTCTTTCATTTTCATTGTGTTCAACTCTCTTTCATGATCTAAACTTTATTTAAGCTCGAGTTCTTAAATGTCTTGCTGCTACTATGGTTCGTTGTTGGGTGCTACGCAAGGTGCTTGGTTGGTGTAGTGTGTGCATGACTAGATTGTTGCTATGTGCTCTAAAGGCCCTTACTGTGTTAGAGGGGTAGTCTTGGCTACTATGTTACTGTTGCTACGTGTTTGTGTGTGCTACAAGAAAGTTTGCTAGAGTTGATAGGGGTCACTTACGCTATTAATTTAGGGATAAGTTATATTTAATTTTACTTTGAATATGCTTAAAGTTGAGGAATATGGTATTTAATGCTTAAATAGGTTCATTTCAATAACTAAGGGCAAATTCTTAACACTTAGGTGAAGAAAGATCATTTGGAGTAAAAATGGCTTGTCACCATCCTCATTACACTCGTAACACATGTGGTGATTGTCACTCCCCAAAGGATACCCAAAACGTAACAATCCGCCACATACCATACGAGACTTAGGAATCACTACCACAGTTATTCAGAAGTCTAGTATTAGATGCAAGGCGTTCCTTTACAACAATAGAATATTTAAGCAATTGGAGATAGATAGTTTAATTTGATAGAGAAAGCATCAAAATATAAACCACAGATATTCAGGATCATATACAAAAACTAAGGGGCACCCCCCCGCAAAAGAATAATAAGTCCAGATAATAGTTTTTGACATCAGCTCGAGTATTTAAGGTTTCCTATGGATGTCTATACAAAAGCTGAATATGAACTTCTGAGGGAAACTCCTATTCTTATTTTACCTAAGTTGACAAACTCCTAGGTCATAACCATAGATAAGAGAACTGCAACAAAAAGTAGCTATAGGAGTATAACCTACACTAGCTTAGTGAGTAAATACTTCAAGAATATACGTATTCAACAATTTCATACAATCAAGTTGATTTAATTATCCATATGAAATGCAACAACAACATGGGCATATAAGAAATATGATCAACCGAAAATCATATGTTGAAGGATTTGCGCCCTCCATTTGGGTTAGAAGATTAACAAATCCTGCAGTACTAACTTTGAATTTACTATTCTGTTTTATGGTTCATGGGTAACCCATTAACTGTACCGTTTTATGGATCACTAGCAACCTATTTCATTCATATCGTTTATGGATCACGGGTAACCAACATGATTTAATGCACCATTCCCAACATGAAATGATTAATGATTATGACCATGTTACTTGTTAATCCGAGTAATCATAAATATAGTTTCATCGATGACCAAGAAATTCACAAACAAACATAATCATGGTATATGGATATTCATCAATTAATCACCCGGTTTCGATAAATTTAACACGTTTTTCTCAATACACCAAGAAAGCATACATAATCCCATAATCACCCATCATGTATTTCCATTTTATCTTTTCTTATCACTCTAATGCAACTATAAATTACAAGCACAATAAGGAATCGTAAATAGGAAGTATGACTCACTCGGCCATGGCATGGTCTTCGGTCTTTACTCGTAATAGTCCGAGGGCAAAGAATCCTCCGATTCGAAATCATCTAAATGAAAGAAATACCCAAATGAGTATTTCAAACCATAACTAATTTCAACTTAACAAACAAAAACTTTCAAGTTCGTAATTTTCATAACTAGTGGAAATTACAACTTAAAACGGTCATAACTTAGTCATTTTAACTCGGAATTTTGTAAATAAGCAGTCGATTTCTATCTACTTCAAAAGATCTACCTAATTATAATGTTATTCCTAAGTTTTGAAAACTTTTAGGTCTCGAAAATTTTGGATCAGATCTAGTCAATGGGTAAAAATCATGTTTCCGACATTGTTTTGTGAAAATTTACATTGTTTCTACCATGTATATAAAATGTACATGCAATATCAACAAGTTAATATCATGAATGATATGTTATGAGCTATCTATATGTATGTTCTTGATGATATTTGGCTAAAAAGAACTTTTAGATAAATTTTACTTTGAGAAAACTTCAAGAATACTTGATTTAGAAAAACTAGTTTTGTTTCTACAAAAATCATCTTTATTTTTAGTAAAATAAAACCTTGATGATCTATATGCCTAACACCCTCATTATTTTAAGAAATTTCTTCATTTGGTAGCTGGAAATAGATGTTTAAATGAGGGTCTTGCCTAGTTACGGATTTTACAGGAATTGTTGATGATGAAAATAGAGTTTGATTTATGTGTTGAAACTTTTCCTTTGTTTTAGAAATATTCTTTGATAAAATTCATTTGTTCTTGCTACAATTAAATCCTTACTGTACCTATTTCCAAAGGCTTCCCTTTCTTAATTAAAATCCTCATTTCGGAATTTGAAAAATAGGTGTTTAAATATGGCTCTTTTCTAAATCCAAATTTTGTAATTTGTTTTGAGATTATTTCTTAGGTAAAACTAATTTGATCTTTCTAAAATTGAGTCCTAATCAGACCTATTCTCAAAGGCTTCCATTTTTTTTTTAATAAAACTCTTATTTTGAGGTTGGAAAATAGGTTTTTACACTTCAACTCCTCTTAGTTACGAATTTCTTGTTGGAGTTGAGACAAAATTCCAATTTAACTCTTGCAAACCTTTCTTATTTTGAAAATATCTCTTAGTAAAGCTAGATTTAACTCATCAAAATCATTTCTTTTTGATACCTATTCTATAAGCTTTTCATATTTTATATAAAATCTTCATTTTGGAGTTGGAAAATAGGTTTTCACAATAAGTGTCTTTTTAAATGAGAATTTCAAGAATTGTTTTTTATGGGAACAAAATAGATATTGAGCTTTTGGCAACATCCTCATTACGATCATCATACTACAAGTCTTTTATTCACATAACACAAATTTTTATGCCATTTATGTACTCAAAACAAAATAGGAGTATGATGGCATTTGTTTTATGGATGCAAATGCAAGCTTGGAAGCCTTAAATCATATTTAAGGCTTCCCAAGACTAGAAAGACTAGTCTCAAGATTTAGATTAGCATGTTGGTAATGTTAGATGCATAAAATGCAACTTAGATATTAGCCCTAAATATTCTTTTTAGGGTTTCGGTTTCCGATTTCGGTTTCCAAAACCGAGTTTGGTTTGTTCAGAAAACGGGGGCTTACAGTGATTGTCATCACCACCCTCATCACGCCTATGACAGGGATGATTATCTTCATGAATTTGATTTTTGGGCTCATCACGCCCATTACAAATATGGTGATCTTTGTCACTAACCTCATCATGCCCGTTATGAAGGAGGCAATCGCCATCACTACCTCCATCACCAACAATGACGGGGATGATGATCTATGCTGATTTAGTTGTTTTTCTCATCACCACTCTCATCACACCTGAGACAAAGGAGGTGATCTCCACTGATTTCATTTTTAGGCTTATCACCACCCGAGTCACGACCATGATGAAGATGGTGATCTCGCATGTTTCCACGTCAGATTTAAAATAATCGTTTCTTAAAGAGATGTGAGGACCAATTGACATGAGGAAAATATGTTATTCATGTCTAGTCACTTTGGAACTATAAATACAAGATCTAAACATCACATTAGGGGAGCCAAATCATTTTGTACACACCAAACCAATATAATTTAATTTTGTTTGTAACATTTTACTTGTTTATAGTTTTGTCTGCATTGTAACATGTTATAACGTACTCCTTGGAGATTATTGAGAGAGAAGGAAGAGGAAATGGGTTGTTTGTAATCATTTGTTGAAGTATTCAGATATTTGTATCGTAAAAAGGGAATTTTCTCTCATGTTTCCTTTCTCTTTTGTTTTATTTATTGTTTTGTTTTCTTGTTATATGAAGTATGAGCAGTGTTGCTTAGGCCTGCTGCATCGTAATTTGATATGCATTTTTACGTATAGTCAATGAATTATTATTAGTTTTCTTAAATTCAATAGTTTATATTATTGAATCTTAGAATTATATTATCCATGGTATAGTTTCATGTTAGATTTCATCAGGACGGATCGAGAGATAGTCCTCTTGAATAGATATATGTTGTTGGAAGAAATTACTTATGATGCTTAAAGATAGGATTGTGAAATTTTTCTGCATCTACTTAATTAAGTAAAGAATTCCTAAATTTAATGCAGTTCTAAGTTGCTATTAGCTGGGAAGAGATTCTAGTAGATAAACTTAGGATTAAATATTAACGATCTTAAGAAAGAGGTTAATGTACTTAATGAATTCTACAGTTTAAGAAACTAGTGATATTAGTTGCATACTCTTTATGTACATCTCAAGTTATTAGCGAAGCATAGTCTAAGTCAGTATGTTATGCATTTAGTTTAGGTAAATCAAGTGTTAGTAATCATTCGTAAAAATTTGTCGGAGGTTAATAGTTTAATTAATATCATAATCATAATACTCACTAAATTTTATATGTTAGATAATAGAAAGAATGTGACTAATAGTACTTGCCAGGATCCCTGAGGAATATGACCCTATATTTCATTTATATACTATGTGTGATAGGTACACTTGTCTAGCATTGACCAGATCATAGGAAATATATTGTAGATATTAACTTATTTAAAACTCAATCAGAAATAGGACACCAAGTTTTTGGCGTCATTGTCATGAAACATTGGTAATATTAGGAAATCCTACTACTGTTGATCTAGCCATTTCTTGTCTTTTATTTTTTTTTTCTTGAATTTGTGGTGGATTTTTTTTCTCATCGAGATTAAATTACATAAGTCATTCCAATTTCATGGATTTCGGCTAGTGGATTCCTAAAGATCATTATTGAAATATGCTTACTAATTCTCATAATAATGAACTTGAAAATGAAGTGAATATCGTGTAGTGGAATTGTGGTGAAGAGGAATGATACTATTTTTGTGCCAATCCATGTTTTTATGATATCCCTTCATGCATTCAATTACCTCCAATGTTTTGCAATAAAGAACAAGTTGATGAGAACTTAGATACCTTTACTTATGAATCTAAAAATTCTATTTTGAATGCAGCATCGTCACAAGAGCCTTTCAATGAAGTCAATAATATGCATGATTTTGAACATGTTGATTGTGAATTGATGATAGAGAACATTGATGAATTGGATTGTGATATAAAAATTTCTAAACAATCTTTGAATCCACAATTTGTTAAGTGAGGTGAAAGTACGGTAGAGAGTTCATTTGAGTTTGTGAATGAAGAAGTTCAAATCACCACAAAAGAAGTGGAGGATGGAGAGGTTGAGCAAGAAATGAATATTAAGGATATAAAGCTCTCTCCACTTCTTGAAACATCTGAGTAGTTAGGAGATGATAAATCTCATGAGATGTGCCTAAAGCCCATAGGACATATCATTAAGTTTGTGCTGGTACCAATTCATAAATACTTTCACTATCAAGAACTCATAATATTGAGGAGAATTGAGATTTAAAGAGGTACAACTAGAATGAGAAAGAAACTCACCTCTTTGGTCTTAGAAACAAGGGTATAGGACACATTCCCATGGGTACCTAGAGGATAAGATTGTCAATTGTCAAGCTAATGACGTTAAAAAAGTGCTTCGTGGGAGGTAAACCATGCCTTGTTTTGTGTAGTGTTTATGTTGATTTGCGTTATTTAGAATCAAATGTAGTTCCTGTTGTTAATTTTGTAGATATCCAACTCTTTTTGGGTGAAATTATGCCATGAAGGAACCATTGGAAAAGAATACATTATGATCATCATGGATACTCCAGATTAAGTATGGAAAATATAAGGAAGGAACCAAGACAAGGAGACAACATCCCTCATCACACCTGTTACATACTAACGTGATAATTTTGGGAGATCTCCCTATCAATCACGGGCATGATGGAGGCTGTATTAGGCATATAACAGTTGTGACAAGGTTAACAACAGAATGCAAACTTGATCAAAGAAGATAGCGGCCTTAATTACGGTTGTATCAAGCATGGATAAAGAGTCACTGGTTTGCTTAGAGAAGATCATGGCCAATGAAACAACTGTAATAAGGGGAGTGATAGTGAATTTGCATGTTCAGAGGACATAACGACCAAGGTCATGGTCGTACCAATGCAAGTTGGAGGGAGCGATTTGTGCTTAGAGAAGATCACTACCCTTGTTATGCCCGTGATCATGGAGTTCTACCAAATTTTTATGTCTAAAGGAGATCACGGCCTACGAGACAACCGTGATGAAGGATAGCAAAAACACAATTGGAATTTTATGGATCCATTGCTTCAAAAATATAAGGGGAGTATCAATTTTCTTTCCTTTAATTTTCCTTATCGTTTTTATTCTTTAGTTCCTTTTCCTACTTGTGTTGTTGTTTTTAAGACATTAGGGACAATGTCTCTTTCTAAGTGTGGGGAAGGGAATATATAGAGTAATTGGAGCATTGTTGTTACATTGAATTTCCCCTCAACTAAGCATGTTTAAGAAAACATTCATTGTTGGTGCAAAGATTTTGAATTTTTTTTTCGAATGTCTCTCGTATTAAATAACTAAGTGACTGGCGTTGAATGTTATCCTGAGTTTTTACTTGCTTTTTCATTTTGGTTAATATGTTAGAATTTCATGATGAAATCTAAGTGATGTAGTTTTACTTGTCATTTAACTAAGAATTTATATGTTAAGCTGAGCATAAGGTTCCTAAATGGTTAGTTAGTCAATTTTTAAAACTTGACTAAGTATACGGGTTCCTTTCAATTTTCTTGAAGGCTTCATTCTTAGTATGATAGAAGTCCAATTGAAGTTAGTAATCTATTATCCCTTTATATTCATGCTTAAAAAAAAAGAAAAGAAAGAGAACAATAAGTTAAGTGTTGGAGGTTCGATGGGCTCATTTTAAAACCTAGTCACCTAAGGTCATCTGGCCTAGGATCGATCGACCGACCGAGGAAACTTACTTAACAAAAGAACTATGGTTCAATGAGATTTGTAACTCGAGTCATTAAGCCCATAGGATGCCTCTTAGGAGGAATAACATCTATTAACTTAGGTGATGAGCTCGGGAATATCGGCTAAAAGCTCGCTATATGGGTTGTAAGACTCCTAAAGACTAGAGAAATAAAAACATATATGAAATAATAAGGGGACAAGAAAAAAAATGTATGGAATTTTATATGAGTTTATATAAGCTATAGATATGATTGAGATTACCTATACACTTATGTTAAGGGGATGGGATTAGTTAACTATCTTTTACTTGGTAATCTTGTGTATGATTTTTCAATTTTTGAAGGCCTATTTAAATGATGAGGGTAAAGGCTACATTACTCAGATTAAACATGGAATTCTAGCAAGATTAATTAGAGTGCATGTCATCATCAATTAAAGGACAACAATGCGTCTAATGTGTGAAGTCACTTCATGGGATTTGCTAAATCAATGGGAGATACATGGATTTTTAACAAACTCACCATTTGTAATTTACTTTCCTAACACTAAATGTAAATTTTCTTTTAATACTTTTTATCAGCTTGTTTGCTTAAGGACAAGCAAAGCTTAAGTGTAGGGGAAGTTTGATAGGGGTCATGTACTCTATTAAATTGAGGATGAATTATGTTTACTTTTGCTTTGAATATGCTTAAAGTTGAGGAATATGGTATTTAATGCTTAAACATGTTCATTTCAGGTGACTAAGGGAAAATTCTAAACACTTAGGTGAAAAAAGATCATTTGGAGTAAAAATGGCTTGCCACCATCCTCATCACGCTTGTGACACAAGTGGTGATCGTCACCATCACCCTCATCATGCCCATGACAGAGATGGTTATCTTTGCGAATTTGATTTTTGGGCTCATCACCACCCTCATCACACCCATTACGAGGTGGTGATCTTTGTCACCACCCTCATCATGCCCGTTATGAAGGGGGTGATCACCGTCACTACCCCCATCACCAACAGTGACATGAATGGTAATTTATGCTGATTTAGTTATTTTGCTCATCACCATCCTCATCACTCTTGAGACAAAGGGGGTGATCTCCACTGATTTCATTTTTAGGCCTATCACCAATCGAGTCATGGCCATGATGAAGGTGGTGATTTCCTTTGCTTCCGTGTCAGATTTAAAGTAACCGTTTCTTAAAAAGATGTGAAGACCAATTGACATGAGGAAAAGATGCTATTCATGTCTAGTCACTTGGGAACCATAAATATAAGATCTAAACATCACATTAGGGGAGCCGAATCATTTTGAACACATTGAACCAATACAATTTAAGTTTGTTTGTAACATTGTACCTGTTCATAGTTTCTTCTGCATTGTAACATGTTGTAACATACTCCTTGGAGATTATTAAGAGAGAAGGAAGAGAAGACAGGTTGTTGTAATCATTCATTGATGTGTTCAGATATTTGTATCGTAAAAAGGGAGTTTTCTATCATGTTTCCTTTCTCTTTTATTTTATTTATTTTTTTGTTTTCTTGTTATATGATGTATGAGTAGTGTTCTTTAGGCCTGCTACATCGTAATTTGATATGTATTAGTACTTAGAGTCAATGAATTATTATTAGTTTTCTTAAATTCAACAGTTGATATTATTGAATCATGGAATTATATTGTGCATGGTATAGTTTCATGTTAGATTTCATCGGATGGATCAAAAGATAGTCCTCTTGAATAAATAGAGGCTGTTGGAGGGAATTGCTCATGATGCTTAGAGATGGGATTGTGAAATTTTTCTGCATCTACTTAATTAAGTAAAGAATTCCTGAATTTAATACAGTTCTAAGTTACCATTAGCTAGGAAGAGATTGTGGATAAACTTAGGATTAGATATTGGTGATCTTAAGAAAGAGGTTAATGTACTTGATGAATTCTATGGTTTAAGAAACTAGTGATATTAGTTGCATGCTCTTAATGTACTTCTCAAGTTGTTGGTGAAGCAAGGTTTAAGTCAGTATGTATGCATTTAGCTTAGGTAAATCAAGTGTTAGTAATCATTAGTAAATTTTTAGGAGGTTAATAGTTTTATTAATATCATAATCATAATACTCACTAAATTTTATAGGTTAGATAATAGGAAGAAGGTGAGTAATAGGACTTGCTAGGATCCTTGAGGAATATGACCCTATATTTCATTCCTATATTACTTACGATATGTACATTTGCCTAGAGTTGACTAGATCATAGGAAAGAGATAATAGGAATCGTCAAAAATATTGCATCAAAAGTCATCACGAAGCACTATTGTTGGAGTGGGCTTAGTGGCTACTCATGATCTACCATTTTAGCATTTGACATGGAAACTTCACGATAATTTTGAGCCTATTGCTTGTAGAATTCCTCAAAATACAAAACATGAAAGTTGTAGATCTTCTTATTATCTATCCAAAGAATTTTGAATCTTTTCAAACAGAGCGTCGACGAGGAGATCTATGCAATTTACCAAATAGGGTCAAAATTGCAAATCAAAACATCACACTAGCACATGTAGTAACTTCAAGATTTATTTTGACCTTTATCTATGTAGATTTCCAAAAAGATGAAAACATAAAAGTTGAAGATATCACTCTTACCTTTCTAAAGAACCTTGAATCACATCAAAAGGACCTCGGACGAGAGAGATATTATGAATTTACCAATATCTATCATTTTCTAAAACCTAGATGCCATTAATCTAAGTGTAGCAAATTTACGACACCTTTTCACCGTGATACATTATGAATCTTGCCACATCAAAAACATAAAAGTTAAAGATCTCTCTCTTAGCTTTCTATGGCATTTTGAATCATCTCAATAGGAGTTTGGATGAAAGAGATATCTCAAATTTACAAAATAGCACTAAGATTATCTTGATCTACTTGCTAGTGTGCGAATGAACTGGTTAGTGATCTAGATTCTCTCAACTGCTTGGATTTCTTGATGCTTGAGATTGTGAGTGGTTTGCTCTTGTCAAAAGGTTACTTAGAGTCAGTTATGGTACTTGATGCATGCTTGGATGCTCTTGCTACTGTTGGTCTACTATGGAGAATGTATGGGCTGCTCAAATATTTGAAAACTAGGTTTACAGTTTTAGTGCTTTGACTGCTACAACTTAAGCTTATATGCTTGGATGAAATTGTAGGTTCCCTTGTTGCTCTTAGATTGGTAGATTCACTTAGAGTTTGGTTTATTGATGGGATTCTTTAAATGTTTCTATTCTTGACCGAAATGTATCAATTGCTTGGATGTATTAGACTAGTCTTTTATAAATGTATTGCTAAAATTTACTGAGTTATAAATATCTTAAACAAAATTCATTCACTTTCATATTAAATTTACACACATCAAACTTAAAATGAGAACTCAATTCGAGTTCAAACCATTTCATTTTCATTTCATGCCCCTACTTTACCTTTTCCAAGTTTCTTAAGAAAAAAAGTATATATGTAAGTTGTGAACCTATTAGCTATTTTGCACAAATATTGCACAGAGTTACAACAACAATCTTAGTTCCCTTTAAGTTATTAGAGTAGAACTTTAATCCCATTTGACAACATTTTACATATTTTAACACAATTAACTTGAAATCATGCAATTCATTATCTTATTGTAGGAATTACAATAAAATGAATCAATATGTGCATGAAAATGTGTCAAATATATGAGATAAAAGTGTGGAAATTACACATTTATTAGGAACAGACACCTATAGAATTTGATTATGTGATTTCAACAATATTGTAAAACATTTAGCAAAACCAAGAACTTTATGCACTTTTACATTGGTTAATCTTAGAAGACAAATAACACTTTTACATAACTTCAAAACTCAAGTACATACAATTGAAATTCTTGCAAAATAAAAACTATAAGGTATTTCCGTAACAATATAATAGGTAAATTATAGCCGAAGGCCATAATGTTTGGAGGTAAGTTCGTTTGAGATCATAATGTTTCAAGTGGTTAAAAAGAGGCCATGATGTTTAGAAAATAAGTTCATTTGAGGTCACAACATTTCGTATGGTTAAAAAGAGAACATAATGTTTAGAGAAGTGGGCTAATTGAGGTTACTAATAACATGCCTCACAACATACCAGATCATCTAAAATTTAATTTTAAATATTTCTCATCTTAACATATGTCAATGGTGACCTTAATTGACCGACTTCTTTAAACATTATGACTTATTTTTAACCATTGAAAACATTGTTACTCAAATAAGCTTTTTCTCAAATGTTATGACTTTCTAGTATAAGTTACGCATAATATAACACAAGTTTTTCTAAATAAAAGTTTCTAAAGGTATCTTATAAATGATAATCTAAAAGATAAGTCATAAAAGAAGTGTTATTGTTCATTCCATATTAATTTATATTGTTTTATAATTTTTTAATAGAGTACATGTTTCCAGATAAATACAGGGTTCCTTGGAACTTGTACAACGTGTTGATAAGAAATACTTGTCTAAGGGCTAACAGGCCCAACATTAATCTAATGGGCTAGCCACCATGCCCATGAAAAGCCTCACCAAGGATCTTGACAAAGGATTTCTTGAGCACCTTGGCTAAGAAGGACCATGAGGAGCTCAACGAGAAGCTTCATGAGGACCTTGATCCTATAAGGACCTCATCATTCTTGTCGTGACTTCACGTCTTGCAACCTATAGCATCACTTTCCACTTCCATTTCCTTAGGAGAACAAATACAAGTGCAATCATCTCCACCTCGTCCAAGGATCACCACTTTAGGTTTGAGATCTTCTATCTCCAATTAGGCTCAGGCCTATGAGGAGCAAGATTCTATGAGCCTCCAATTGTGGTATGATCAAAATCTATAAAGAGGCTCTTATCCTTAAAGGTATGTGCATATCACCTAATTCAATCTCACACATATTCTTTACATACTTTCCCAAACCCACTACCAATTTAAGTATCGAAGTAGTTGTACCAAACCACCCTTCAGCTTACCACTAATCGCGTATTGTATTTACAGGTTTATTGTGCTTTCTCATCTTCTCTACTGTTGACTCAACACCTGCAACACTATGTATATAATCGAGTACATGCTCGAGGGTTAGTACATCGTATAAAGGCCTTAAACTCATTCCTATCCTATGAGAATGGGTTCGATAAAAACTATATTTATACCTTAAACCATGACCCTTAAAACCTACATGTACCCTGATCAAGTAAGTTATGAGTAGGTATCCTGTCAGGATTACCTGCTCATCCCTAAGTTAATTTATTTTTACAAGCTTTATTTTTCATGTTTTCTTTTAAAGAGGTAAGTTTTATATGTATTTGTTGATGATATTAACTTTTATTTAATAAATGTTAATGTTTTGTATATTTAAAGATTTTTTTTTCTCTATTTGTTAACGTCATGTATTTATGACACATATTTTATTTATCGGATAAATATAATAGTATAATGTTGTAATGTGTGTGTTTGTAGTGAGAAGGAAAAAGAAAAAAATATTTTAATAAAAAATTATAAAAATCCCATCTAGACCAAAGTAATCCTAAATTAGGCATTTTGAATTTGTCTTTTAAAGATATTAGTTTATTAATAATTGAACTTATATCTTCAAGAAGCGAAATTAGTTGAGATGAGTTCGACTGAAAGCTAATTAAGCCTGTGTCTTGCTGTGCATATTTTTCTTTGTCTATTGACTGCTCATTTCACTTTCCTACAATACAACAAAATCAAATAAAAAACCATTTCTTTTTCCCTTTTTCCTACTAGTCCGATTATAATTTCCTGATTCTGAATTCCAAGCTCCAAAATCCCTACTTCTTACACCAAACAACTATCGAGAGAACCTATACATCCCTTTTCACATTCTCAATCCTAAATTCCACACCTCTTGGATTTTAAAATTCCAATTTTTCAATTTCTCTATCTTCCAAAAGTATCTAGGGATCAAAATAATGATAACCCATTAATCTAAGACCTTGTATTTCACATAAATTTGCAGTTTTTATTTATTCTAGGCTGTAATTTATTTGTGAGAGAAAATGAAGATTGAGGAAGTGGGTGTTGATGAAAATGGCAACAATGTTTGATGAAAATAATTTCAAGGACACACATTTTTGTATAGTATGTTTAGGAATAAGTTTCAATTTGAATTCAGATAGTGGGGTCAATTTGATCCTGCTGTTGTACTTTTTCATGTTTTTATTTCGTGCTAGAAAATAACACAACTCATGTGGTTTGGTGAGATTTCAGTTAAACTAGCCTTTTTACATATGGGTCTAAATTGCTTATTTTTTGAATTACTTTGATTTGACAATGCTTTTGTAATTTTTCGTTAAATGTTATCTTTTTTTTCCTTTTGCTTGTAGTGAGACAAGTTATATTTTTTCCCCCAATTCTACCTTTTTTTTTTCAAATTAAAATTTCAAGTTTTAGGTTTGTACAAATGAAGTCATTTTTCCATAACAACTTTAAATGTGGTAAATCTCATGTCATATGAGAAGTTGAAGCAATAATGAATCAGTTAAATAACTTGTTACTCCATGAAGTATTGATTTTTTAAGGCAATAAATGGGTTAATGTCTAAGATAGTTAGTAACGGGTTAAAAATTTTCATTTGCTTTCAATAATTTTTATTGCATGGGCAACATAACTATCTACTGTGCATTAGAATTTACTTTGTTATGGTGAAAAATCTTTTGTAATCCAAATTCCCTTGATAGTTAGAACCACACAACATTGTGTTCTAATGCATTTGACAAATATAATAGCATAATTAATTAAAATTTTTATTGAAAATGAAAGGCATTTTAAAAATAATGGATTTTTTTAAAATATTGGTTTTCCTTTTTCCTTTTTCCTTTTTAATTTTGTTTTATATATGACAACATAAGAAATACAGGCTCATATGATGTACTATACCATGTCGAAGATTTGTAATCAAAAATTTTGTCCCTTATTTTTAGGTTTGTTTATTTTCTTTTTACTCTTTTTTCAATTATAGTTTTTAATTCATATTCCATCTCGGGCAGAATACTTTATTAATCAATTTCAACCAGTAGTTCTCGTGCATATATAGATCTTTCAGCAAATAGATAATGGTGATTTCAAATCGTTACTAATTGTTCTTCTCTGACATGCATATCTAAAAAAAAAAGCAATATTCCTTTTTAATTCACATAAAAAAGTTGTCAAGCATCGATAAAGCTGATCAAATCAACTTTGATAAAATGATTAAAGGACTTAAATTACTTTACATTATTTTTAAAATTCTAATGACTAACAATATATATAATATTTATAATTAAATCTAAACAATAATATTTTAGAATACAAAGTCGAATACATTGAGACACAAGATTTTGGTGTAAGTTATTCCTTTCTTTGTCCAAATCTAGTCAATAACTTTCAAGTTTAGAAAAACATGAACAACAATTACACATTACATAACATGTAAATGATAATTCTTTTTAACTATTCTATACGTAGATAGTAACTAAATTTACAATTTAAAAACTATTGTCATGTCTTCAGTTTGTAGTTAAATAATATTGAATTATAACAATAGTTTAGCATTTAGTAGTATCTCAGGGGGAACGTGGCACCACATCAATGACCATTCCACTAAGGAATACAGGAAACAAGTCATGGTTTTCTTGAAGTGGCATCTCAATTTGTCTAGGCTAATGATTATGTTAGGTGTCCTTGTTGATGTTGCTTAAACAAGGAATGACACCCCCTATGGTTCGTTGATCATCATCTATATTGTAAAGGTATGGCTTGGGGTTATAATTCATGGATTTATCACAATGAAGAGCTAACATACCCATTTGAGTCAATTTAACATGAAAATGATGTTGCGGATGAGCTGTAGGCATTTACTCAAATGATGAATTTAAAGGTTGATTGTTGACAATTGCAAAGGGTTTCGATGGTTGATTGTTATTTGTAAAAAGCACCTTGCTAGAAGGTGAAAACTTGCCACATTCTTACTATGATTGTCGACATATGTTTAAAAGATTAGAGTAGACGTGAACTTAATTAACTCGTGTCAAAATGATTGCGTTCTCTTTATGAAGAGTTTAAGGATCTAAATTCTTGCTCAAGGTGCAACAAGCCACGATAGAAATAAATGACATGTAGATATAAGAAGAAGGTTGCAATAAAAGTTCTAAGGTATTTTACATTGGTACCCTATCTTCGATGGTTGTTTATGTGTCGAAGGACAACTCCATAAATAAGGTAGCATGATGAAAGACATGTTTCTTAGGATAATATTATAAGGCATCCACCTAATTTCAGCAAATGGTTGTAATGTAGGCTTGGAATGTCCAATTAAGTCTCGTAACTACATCGGTTTGACAGTTCCAGCAACCTATGATTTGTTGTCGGTAATTGTACTTCCTATAATGTTCTACCATGGAAATGTATAAAAAGTCATATTAATTTATGCCATTGCTAAGTCTCAGGTCAATACTTGAAATACTCCAAACCTTCATCAAAGCTAGAAATTAAGTTTAGATAAATTAAATAAGTCAAATGAATTATAGGAAATAACTAGACAAGTTGATATAATTTAGTTAGCAATTGATTAAGAAGAAATTTGATATTTAAATTCCAAAATCCCTAAAACATGTCATTAAAATGTTTAGAGGATTCCAAAACCCTTAATTCATAGCTTAAATTCCAATTCTTAAATCCTTATAAAATTTGAGTTCATTTGCTTCTATAAAAATATCAATTCTTAACCCCGAACTCAAATTAAATATCATTTTATCTAAAACAAATTCCTAAATAAAGTTCTTATTTTGAGTTCTTAATTTCTAACATGTTAGTTCATAAATCATCTTCTAAATACTTTTGGAACTATAGATATTGATCTGATAGTTTTGAACCTATACCTAAATCCTAAAATATCTCAAGTTTTATAATTATCCTTTCCTTTTCATTTCTTCACTTGCCTATTCTTTTTCTTCTCTCTCTCTCTTTTATTCTCTCTTTCTCGTATCTCTCCTTCTTCTTCTTCTTCTTCTTCTTTCTCTCTCAAAATTCAATATATGAATCTCAATTTTAAGAAGAGAAAAAGAGGAATCAAACTAGAATATGAGATAGGAGAAGAGAAATCAAGTATAAGTAGCTCCAACAACAAGAAAGAAGAGAAGTTTCATGTCTTCCAAAAGCTAAGTGTATGGTTTTATTGTTTTGTTTGTAGTTTATGAGTTTATATATTGCTTTGATGTTGGAAATGAGGTAAAGTGCCATTTATATTTGTATTTGTTGGTTTGAAGTTTGATAAGTTGGGGTTGTGATGAAGAAGATGATAAATAGTGAAATGGGATGGTTTGATGTTGTTGGATGTTGTTGGATGAAGTTAGAAGTATTAGAAGTTGTTATATGTTGTTGTTGTTATGATGTTAGAATTGATGTAGGAGGTGTATGAGTTGATGAAAATGTGTAAAAATGAGTTTTCAAAACAAAAAAAAAAAAAAATCATAACAAGTGACAAGAGAGTAATCATGGGCATGATAAAGGGAGTGAAATGCTCTGATCATGTGATTTTCTCAAATCACGAGCGAGATCACGGTGCGATAAGTTCCTTTGCAGCTTGACATGTTTTTCGTAATTTGATCATAACATTTTCATATGATATTGGATTGAGGTGATTCAAATTGCCTTGGAAAGCTCAAAAAGAGATATACAGCTTTTATGTTTTAAGTGTTTACAAATTCCAAAAGAATAAAAGCTTAAATTTTACTTCTTTCGAGATGATATATTTTTCTAACAAAGTTTAAAACTTGCTTTTACTTGTTAAATGTACGTTTGCTTAGGAAATGAATCTTGTTGAGCTAAAATAAAGTAGACAAATGATAGTTAATGTGTTATATTAGTTAATTGACATAATCAAGCATGAATTAAGTGTTTTATAGATTTAATAATAACTTGATTTCACATAGAGTTGGATATAAAATGAATTAATTAATAATCTTAGTCTAACTTGACTAAATGGACTTGAACAAGTTAAAATGGATTAGATTGATTAAGTTTGATTAACTTATCTTAGTAATTGGATAAAATGATTTATTCTAATCATTTGGTTAGGATTTAGTTAAAAGGAGTTAATGGTTAATAATTAGTTTAAGTTAATGAGATAGGATAACCTTAGATTAACATAGTGAATATGTTATTTCAAAGGTGTGTTTGCTTAAAAAATAGATGCTTTTGTAATAAATGACTATAATCAAAGTGAAAAGAGATATTTTGACAAATAAAGGAGAACTGTCCATATTTTGGTAGGGCGACCTTCGTAGTCATATTAGGATTCCTGTTTAATGTCTGATCAAATAGGTAATAAGACAAGTTTGAGATAAGTGGATTTTCATTAGATTTCTTATAAAGTTTAAATTGTTAAACAGATGTTTGAGTTTGGCTTCTGAATCTTCTGGATTATCTTCTAAGTTGGTGTTTGAGCCTTTATTTGGATTTCGTATAAAAGATACGTAGTAACTTACGTGTTGGATGCTAGGATAGACATCTAAAATGAATTAAAACTTAAACATAACTTTTTTAATTAATGAGTATTGATTTTATTTTCCACCGTTGAAATCCACTTCTTGCCCTGGCGTGGAAGATCAGTATCTGGTCCGATGAGCGGCACCTTGTCTTGAGGTGGGCACGATAGTTTAGGCATTTAGGCCACCCCTGTCATGATGCAATGACTTTCATAAGTGGTACGGTAGGTAGTCGATGGGGCAAACGGTATCGGTGTAACATCTATCTTGATCCGTGAAAAGTAATATATTAGGGTGCACGTTTATGGGACCAGTTGAACCATTTTATATTATGGACTGAGATGGGTAGAGTACGTGTAATAGCTATGAACCCTATATGAGGCTTCTATTCTTTATCGGTTATATCATATAAGAGATATAGGGATTCAGACTACCTATATCAACCTCCCTGAGCATCGAGAGCGTTACTCAGGATCCTCAGATTCCCATTGGCTTTGTCTCGGAGTGTGAGTACTCTAGTGTTGATTTGTTTACTTGTAATTAAAGATAATTAACTTGTTGTTTGGGCATTGCATTTAGCTAGGCTTGTGTGCTATTTCATTTGAGTCTGTGTTACTGTGTACTTTGCTTCGGCTCATTCTTGTTGTTGATATTCTTTTTACGGGATTTATTATTGAAGATGATGAGCTGATGTTGATGAGTTGTTGTTATTGATGGTGATGTTTGATGATGGATGATTATGATGATGATGGTGTTGATGTTGTGGTGTTGTCTCAAGTTAAGGGCGTTATTGATGATTATGGGGAGAACTAGTGAATTAGGATAGTTCCGATGGATTTATTTGTATTTGTTTTGTATTTGAGACTGGATTTAATCTTTAGAATTTGTGTTTTCTTAAAGGGCTTGTTCTTGCCCATATTCTTGTAAATAATTATCTACCCCTAAGAGTAGATTATAAGCTATTTTATTAAAATTTTATTTCTTAGAAAGTTGGTCTGTTCGGTTGGGAGTAGAGTTTTTATTTAAAAATTATTTTATAAAATAGATTTTACGCTGCTAAATCCAGTTATTTAAAAATCTAACTAAACGAAATCATAAACTAAAATTGAGTAGCAATGTTCAACATAAACAAAATCTTTTAAAGGAAGCCTAAGCATGTAATACTTTTGAGTATTATAGGTGGTGGTAGTGCCTTAATTGATTTAATTATCGAATTAAATTCTTAAGGCGTTACATAGTGGTATCAGAGCAATGTTTATCTTGAACATTGCTTTTGCATAATAAATTAAGATGCATTTTAGAATAGGTGAGTTGAGTGCGGGAAAAAGTTTAGGTATTCGATTTGTGTGTTTATTGTTGTGTTGTGTTGATTGCTAAACCCTTAGATTAGAATCTAATAAAATAAATTTGTCACAGTAAAACTAATCAACTTGGCTTAAATTTATTTTCTGCTGATATTTGAAATGGAACTAACTGGAATACTATATGATTTGTTTTGCATGCTTTGTTGAATGTTGTATGATTTTTGCATGATTAAATGTTTTTATATAACCTTATGTTATATAATGCATATGAATTCCTTTAAATTGTTTTACTTGAGGCATAATTGTGAGTGTATGTTTGATGCTTGCTTGTAAATTGAACTTAATCTAAGTTGGCTAAATGTAAATAGAGCACAAATGATTTAGAAAAACACTAGTAATTACCCCCCTGAATCCTTTAAAATTTGAGCTAGACTTTAAGTGCTTATGTGTTATGCTTTGGATATGTTTTTTTTTTTTTTTAATAAAATTTGATAGACTATAATAGGAGCTTCCTCTCTTAAGTTTCATTTGTTGATATGATGATAAATAAAGAAATCGATGAAGAGAAAATTTAAAGCTTCAATATAATTTTGATATCTCAAAGTTTATATATATAACAAATATACATTAAAATAAAATAAAAGAAAATTCAAAATTTCAATTGATTTTGATCTGTTAAGTTACATGTGATAAACATATACCCCAAAACCAGACGAATTGCCAAAACTCGACATGAAAAGAATGATTATACTACTTGAAATCTAATGAGTTATCAAGATAGAATTCTAAGTCAAATCCAAAAGTTTTTGAAATCAAAAGACAATTTGTCCATAGTAACACAATGACCAAAATGGAATAATTGAAGAGATATTTTAAATGTATCAGAAGTCAATATCTTAACAAAGTAGAAACTAAAATTTTGAAATCTTAAATAGTGAATAGATACTTGTCTATCACTGATTCCATATCTGTAAAATTGATATATCTTGATTCCGGTTAAACTAAGATGAATACTAAACATAACATCCTTGATGACTAAAAGAATGTGAACAATGTATGCTTCATATGCAAGTTGTTATATATATATACAAATAAGAATGGAATAGTGAATTCATAACCTTCATTATTGAGTTTTTATCTTGTCTTTTAGTGTCATGTCATCGTATGTCATCTCAAGGCAAGAGACAAGTCTGAGTTTGAGTCGAAGTCGTTTGTTGTTCTTTTAAAGTCTGAGTCTTCTTCAAATCGAGTCAGTGAAGGTTAAATCACTAAACTAATTCCTACTATTATATATATATATTGAAGTTGCATGGAATATCGACCGTATAAGGTTAAAGAAATATTAAAGGTTTCAAAGTTTCAAAAATCAAAATATAAATGACGAGTAAATAAAAGTTCATGAAGAAAAAATATCAAATCAAGATAACTCAAATTCCAATATATTTCATCAAAATGAGAAGGATAAGGAATCTCAGATATATGTAGTAAAAAAAAAAATACAAAATCTTCATATATCTCACGAAATCATAAATCGCAAGAAATATCAAGTAGATATAACGAAAACTATATACTCAGCACGTATAGAAATTCAAAATATATAAAGGTTTACCACAAAATTCAAAATGAAAAGCAATAACAAACTCAAAGGAAAAATGATCAGAGCGCGCAACAGAAGCATAATGGAACAACAAAGGTTAAGTGAAAAATCTTAAAATGATGAAAAGCTTTTGAGCAACAAAGTTGAAAGATGATATGAAATGTTTTATATCAACAAAGGTTAAGTGAATTTCGAGGATAAAATTCTTATAAGAGGGGAAGAATGAAATACCACAAACCTTCATCAAAGCTAGAAATTAAGTTTAGATAGATTAAATAAGTCAAATAAATTATAGGAAATAATTAGACAAGTTGATATAATTTAGCTAGTAGTTAATTAAGTTGAAATTTGATATTTAAGTTCCAAAATCCCTAAACATGTCATTAAAATGTTTAGAGGATTCCTGAACTCTTAATTCATAGCTTAAATTCAAATTCTTAAATCCTTATAAAATTTGAGTTCATTTGCTTCTATAAAAATATCAATTCTTAACCCCGAACTCAAATTAAATATCATTTTATCTAAAACAAATTCCTAAATAAAGTTCTTATTTTGAGTTCTTAATTTCTAACATGTTAGTTCATAAATCATCTTCTAAATACTTTTGGAACTATAGATATTGATCTGATAGTTTTGAACCTATACCTAAATCCTAAAATATCCCAAGTTTTATAATTATCCTTTCCTTTTCATTTCTTCACTTGCCTATTCTTTTTCTTCTCTCTCTCTTTTATTCTCTCTTTCTTGTCTCTCTCCTTCTTCTTCTTCTTTCTCTCTCAAAATTCAATATATGAATCTCAATTTTAAGAAGAGAAAAAGAGGAATCAAACTAGAATATGAGATAGGAGAAGAGAAATCAAGTAGAAGTAGCTCCAACAACAAGAAAGAAGAGAAGTTTCATGTCTTCCAAAAGCTAAGTGTATGGTTTATATTGTTTTGTTTGTAGTTTATGAGTTTATATATTGCTTTGATGTTGGAAATGAGGTAAAGTGCCATTTATATTTGTATTTGTTGGTTTGAAGTTTGATATGAGTTGGGGTTGTGATGAAGAAGATGATAAATAGTGAAATGGGATGGTTTGATGTTGTTGGATGTTGTTGGATGAAGTTAGAAGTATTAGAAGTTGTTATATGTTGTTGTTGTTATGATGTTAGAATTGATGTAGTAGGTGTATGAGTTGATGAAAATGTGTAAAAATGAGTTTTCAAAACAAAAAAAAAAAAAAAATCATAACAAGTGACAAGAGAGTAATCATGGGCATGATAAAGGGAGTGAAATGCTCTGATCATGTGATTTTCTCAAATCACGAGCGAGATCACGGGTGCGATAAGTTCCTTTGCAGCTTGACATGTTTTTCGTAATTTGATCATAACATTTTCATATGATATTGGATTGAGGTGATTCAAATTGCCTTGGAAAGCTCAAAAAGAGATATACAGCTTTTATGTTTTAAGTGTTTACAAATTCCAAAAGAATAAAAGCTTAAATTTTACTTCTTTCGAGATGATATATTTTTCTAACAAAGTTTAAAACTTGCTTTTACTTGTTAAATGTACGTTTGCTTAGGAAATGAATCTTGTTGAGCTAAAATAAAGTAGACAAATGATAGTTAATGTGTTATATTAGTTAATTGACATAATCAAGCATGAATTAAGTGTTTTATAGATTTAATAGATAACTTGATTTCACATAGAGTTGGATATAAAATGAATTAATTAATAATCTTAGTCTAACTTGACTAAATGGACTTGAACAAGTTAAAATGGATTAGATTGATTAAGTTTGATTAACTTATCTTAGTAATTGGATAAAATGATTTATTCTAATCAATTTGGCTAGGATTTAGTTAAAAGGAGTTAATGGTTAATAATTGGTTTAAGTTAATGAGATAGGATAACCTTAGATTAACATAGTGAATATGTTATTTCAAAGGTGTGTTTGCTTAAAAAATAGATGCTTTTGTGTATGAATGCCTAGTTAATGCTTTTGTAATAAATGACTATAATCAAAGTGAAAAGAGATATTTTGACAAATAAAGGAGAACTGTCCATATTTTGGTAGGGCGACCTTCGCAGTCATATTAAGGTTTCTGTTTAATGTCTGATCAAATAGGGTAATAAGACAAGTTTGAGATAAGTGGATTTTCATTAGATTTCTTATAAAGTTTAAATTGTTAAACAGATGTTGAGTTTGGCTTCTGAATCTTTTATCTTATAAGTTGGTGTTTGAGCCTTTATTTGGATTTCGTATAAAAGATACGTAGTAACTTGCGTGTTAGATGCTAGGATAGGCATATAAAATGAATTAAAACTTAAACACGACTTAGTTAATTGATGAGTATTTATTGTATTTTTCACTGTTGAAATCCAATTCTTGCCCTGAAGTGGAAGATCGGTATCTGGTCCAAGGAGCAGCACCTTGTCTTGAGATGGGCACGGTAGTTTAGGCGCTTAGGCCACTCTTGTTATGATGCAATGACTTTCATAAATGGTAAGGTGGGTAGCTAATGGGGTAAATGGTGTAACGTCTATCTTGATCAGTGAGAAGTTATATATTGGGGTTCACGTTTATGGGACCGGTTGAATCCTTTTATATTATGGATTGAGATGGGTAGAGTACATGTAACGACTGTGAATCCTAAATAAGGCTTTTATTCTTTATTGGTTATATCATTTAAGAGATATAGGGATTCAGACTATCTATATCAACTCCCCTGAGCGTCAAAAGCGTTACTCAGGATCCTCAGATTCCCATCGGCTTTGTCTCGGAGTATAAGTGCTTAAGTGTTGATTTGTTTACTTCTAATTAAAGATAATTAACTTGTTGTTTGTGCATTCATTTAGCCAGGCTTGTATGCCATTCCATTTGTGTCTGTGTTACTGCCTACTAGGCTTCGACTCATTCTTGTTGTTGTTATTCTTTTTACAGGATTTATTATTGAAGATGATGAGCTGATGTTGATGAGTTGTTGTTATTGATGGTGATGTTTGATGATGATGGTGTTGATGTTGTGGTGTTGTCTTAGGTTAAGGGCGTTATTGATGATTATGGGAGAACTAGTGAAGTGGGATAGTTTCAATGGATTTATTTGTATTTGTTTTAATTTGTTTTGTGTTTGAGACTGGATTTAATCTTTAGAATTTATATTTTCTTAAAGGGCTTGTTCTTGTCCATATTCTTGTAAATGATTATCTACCTCTAAGAGTAGATTGTAAAATGTTTTATTAAAATTTTGTTTTTTAGAAAGTTGGTCTATTCGATTGAGAGTAGAGTTTTTATTTAAAAATTGTTTTATAAAATAGATTTTTCGTTGCTAAATCTAGTTATTTGAAAATGTAACTAAACGATTTGATAACCTAAAATTGAGTAGCAATGTTCAACTTGAACAAAATCTTTTAAACGAAGCCTGAGCGTGGAATCCTTTAGAGTATATGTAGCTGTAGTGCCTTAATTGATTTAATTATTGAATTAAATTCTTAAGGCATTATAATACTACCATACAAAGGTATTAATTTTTTCCTTTGGCCTTTCATTGATGAGTTGATAGTATGATGGACAGATGGGGTTTGCATGTATGAGCAGGTTAGCGTTGCTTCAAATTTATGTTTTTTTATATAATTTTCCTTTTATTTTTTATTTTTTAATTTAAGCTTGATTAAAATGTTGTTGTCGGCATTAATGATACAAATGCAACCAATGAGGAACTTCATCCCTAATTAGAAAACTAAGAAACCTAGGTTTGGTGGCCCATTTTAGGGCAAATAAAATTAAGCAATATTTTTACAACATAAAAGTTATCCCAAGCTCATGTTATTGAATGTTGGTGATGGAAAAATTATAGATCGGAAACATATAAATTGGCTAATAGGTCATATATGGTTTATTATATGAAAGGATGTACCATTAACTAATCATTATAGCAAAAAGAAGGCATGGTACGCATTTGATCATTCCTTTCGAGAAACAGTGAAACAACCAAAATAAATGTTTTCATAAAGAACGACAGAAATTTAATTTTGATTTTAAAAATAGGAATAACTTTGTCCCATCGCATAAATTTAAAACATATGCTAGTAAGTAATGTATTTATTTATAGGAAGTAAACGTCCATGTCATATATTCTTTACAATCTACAGTTCTCTCCCCTTACTCCCCACCTATTTCCTAAAATTCTTGAAGATTTGGAATATAATTATGTAGTAAGTGACGTTTCCTTTCGTTTTTTGTTTCTTTTTTTTTTTTTACTATTTTGTATAAAATAAATACTTGGATGACAAAGTCTTAGCATTTCTTTGTTGACAGTAATACTCTATAGAGAATAAATAACTTAGAGAGATTTCTTTAAAAAATCTAAGAGTAAGGATTTAGGAATTCAACAATGAAAGGTTGGAAGTTATAAAAAGGTTTTTTTATTTTTTTATTTTTTTAATATGAGTCTCATATCATGAATATTGGTTCCATTAGAACAAAGATCGGTAAATTTGTGTAAAACATCATATTAGGTGTTGACAAAAGGGATTAAAAACAATTTTGGTTGAGAACAAAAAAAATCATGCGAAGGTGAAAAGCATGGGCCGTGATTCACGAGTTGTGTGCAAGTCATGTTTATCCTTTCTAAGATATAAATTCATGAAGTAGCGAGCTGGGCATACACGACCATTTGCACGAACCCGTGTATAGGTTTTGTATAAATTTTGTAAACCGAACAACCATTTGCATGCACCCTTGTATGGGTTGTGTATAGTATTTGTGACCTGCATGACCTTCAATATCGTATATCTGCTTGTGTAAAACTTCTTCAAATTCTCCTTTTTCCTTTTAGAAGTATTTGAAACTTATTTAACTCCTTTCTTTAAGATTTAATTTCACTATAAGATCTTGATACTATGCAATCAATTTCCGAAATTCTCATTCTAAGCTTTTATAGTTTACATTTCCTAAAAACACCAACAGTAGTGCAATGTAGGAGCCATAGAAGTGTATACCATAAGTGAGTTTGGAAATATAAAGGATTTTAAATACATTAATTGCTTCTTAATTCAAGTTATTGGATTCTAGTGTTTAAAACAAATCATCTTTCTAGGTACACATATACATTGTGTAAACCTCGGTTTTTCTAGTAATCAAGTAAACTTCGGAAACCGAAAAATAAAACCCTAAACCGGATTAGTACAAGCTATGTGAGAGAAACCTAGGAACCTTAGATCCGGCTTTCTTTCGGTTTCAAATTAAAAGAACTTTTATAAAATAATTTAATGTGGAATATTGTTTTAAAGTATATTTCAAACCATAAAAAGTTTTGATTTCTTAAAATTTTTTATTCCAGGCCTTTTTGAGATCCATTACGGAAAAGCGAGCCCCGAAACAAGAAATTCAGAAATATATTCCGAAATAACTCTTTAGAACCGAAATTTAGTAAGGATATCAAAAATATAAACTTTATAATTTTTCGGGTTATAAAAATTACAGATATAGCCTTTTTCTCGTATTTTCTTTACCGGTAAAGTAAATATCTTATTTACTATTCACAAATACAACCTGCTACACACACAAGCCATACCCTGGTCTTACATCCTTACAAACACTCATTATATTTCCTTTTCCAAGAATTTTTTGTCTCTTAACAAATTATTACATTTAATACTTTTTATTACATAAAATTACAAATTAAAACAATTTCAACTCTCCCTCTCTCTCACTCCATGTATGGCCGGCGCAACCCCCCAATTTTGGCTCCAATTTGTTTTATTTTATTTCTTTTATAATACAAACAAACCCTAATTTACTTCATATATATACTCATTTACTCTCTCTCTCCTCATTTCCACTCTTTCAAATTTTTCACTCAAAGTAAAATCCTCTCTTTTCTCTCCATATTGCCGTGAGCTTCTCCACTACACACACACACACACACAAGCTCATTTCTTCTTCATTTTCCATTTGATTCAAGCCTTAGGTGATGAATCCTAATCCTTTTCTACTATTAAATCTTGTAATGGCAAGATTATTCATGAGTATTTTCACTTTAAGTCCCCATTAGCACTTGCTAGGGACAAGAAAATACTAATACATGAATATCAAACCATCACAAAAGTGGATCTTGTGTTTAAATGTGTTTCCATCAAATGATCTTCATGTTCATGCATATAATAGTAGAATAAAGTAGAGATCTTGCACAAAAATCCATGTTCATGCTTTCAAACTTCATTTCATGCATCATAAGTAGTAGATCTAGCATTTAGATACTCACATTATACTTGACATTCACGATCTCATGAATATTTTGTGTTTTCATGCATTAATGCTCATAAAGACTTTGTCTTGTGTATGTAAATGTTGTAGTTAGTAGATCTTTAAGTAGATAAGACAAGGAACTTAAAAAGGAAAAAATTTTGTTTGAAATGTTCAAAGAAAAATTCATACGACTTCAAGGCTATGTTTTAAAAACCCTTTTATTAACTTTAAAACTTGTGTTTTATATGAAAACTGAAGGGTATAGGTAGTAGGTATAATTGAGTAATGATTTTTATAAGTTGAAATGAGTTTTGATGAGATTAATGTGTAAAACAAAGAGTAGAAACAATATAGGAAATTTTGAGTTACTATTCAATTTAGGAAATTCGTAATTTTGGAATATCATCATAAAAACACCTATTTTCCAAGCTCAAAATGAAAGTTTTATTTAATAAATAAAGTCCTTAAGGGATAGGTATAGTAAAGCTTTAAATTTTAATTCCTTAAACAAGTTTTTCTTAAAGGAATCATTCAAAAACTAAATTTCTCAAAAATTCGGATTTTGGAATAAACCCTATTTGAAAACATGTTTACAAAGTATAAAATGGGAATTTTTATGTAAAAATGAATGTCTTAAGTAATAGATATAATGAAGGCTCAATTCTAACAAAGATAACTAGAAATTCTTAAGAATTAATCCCAAAACACAAGTGAGTTATCAAAGTTAGGAAACTAGTTTTCTTAAAAGTAGTTATTCTTGAAGTCTTGCAAAATAAAGACTTTAAAAATTTTCTTTTAGTAAATATCATCAAGATAATGCATACATTAAACTCATAACATGCCATCCATGATAAGAGATCATTAATATTGCATGTATAATTGATTTATAAAGTAGAAACATTTCAAACATTTACAAAACTATTTTCGGAATTTGAAAACCATTACTGATCAGAACTGATCCTCCTGTTTTGTGACCCAAACATTTTCAAAACTTGAAAATAATATTAGAAATAGATAGATCTTTCGAAGTAGATAGAAATCGATATATAATTTGTGAAATTCCAAGTTAAAATTACAAAGTTATAGCCGTTTTAAGTCAGGACTTCCACAAATAACGAGAATTACGAATTTACTTAGTTTTGATATATAGTTTGGATTAGTTAAGTGACGAAATACTTATTAGAGTATTTCTTCCTTTTTTAGGTGATCCCGAAACCGACGAATCTTTACCACCGGACTATTATTACTAAAAGATCGGTGATCCATGGCCTAGTGAGTATTACTTCTAATTTCATTTATTGTATGTGATTGTAATGATAGTTGCACTAGATATTTGGCAAAGATAAAATGGATATGCATGATGGGGATGAATGGAAATTATATATGATTGTTATTGATATGAGAAATCGAATTTAACAATATCGAAGCCGGATTATTAACCATTGCTTGTGTAGATGAATTAGGATTAACTGTCTACGAATATCGATTGGTCACTTAAAGAATTGGTATAATTGACTATTCGACATTGAAAATAAATATGGACTCATTCAAATCATAATGGGGATGGAGCATTAACATTTGTTGGTTTTTCATGATCCTAAACGGTGTAAAAAGTTGGTTAATCGCGATCCATAAAAAGAATTAATGAGTTGGTTAATCGTGATGCGTAAAACGAATTTATAAGTTGGTTGACTGTGAGCCTAAACAGCGTCATACCGCAGGATTCGTTAATCTGCTAACCCGAGATGAAGGGTGCAAGTCCATCCACATATGATTTCTGGCTGGTCATATGTTTGTTAATTTCATATGTTTGATGCATATCACTTGTCTGGCTAATCACTTGTTTGAATGATGTGATATAAATGTGATCTTGGAAGTTCTCACTCACTAAGCTAGTGTAGCTTACGTCCCTACAGTTTTTATTTATTACAGCACGAATTCATATGGCTTAGACCGAGACAAGCTACAGCTCAGGTACAGGAGTTAGGCGTTTCCTTTGGAAGTTTTATTCAGCTTTGTTTAGACTTCCGTAGAAAACCAAGAGACTCTGGATGATTGTAATAGATCTCTAATTAATTTTTTTTGCAAGGAAATGCCCCTTAGATTTTGTAACTAATCGTATGTGTTTTGATTTATACTCTATTGCTAGTGAATGCCAAGTTAAACTCCTTAACTCCATCGGTTCAAGTATTCTATTATCGTAAAGGGACGCCTTACATCTATACAAGACTTCCGAAGGACTAAGATAGTAATTCGTGAGTCTTATATGGCATGTGGCAGATTGTTACGTTTATGGTGCTCTTTGGGGCATGACACATTGTTTGTTGCTTATGTTTGTTAGGATAGAATCCTAAATTAACTAATTGAATAGATGGTCATAAAGTTAGTTTGTTACATGTGCTTTTTTGTGGTAAGTGGACCAGAGGTGCCAACAATGATGCTGATGTAGCACCCTAATAATCCTTGTGTGATGTTGTCACTGCATGGAGTCACAAATTTGAAGATAACTATAAGTAGATCTAGGGGATTTGGATTCATGGACTCATTGATGTTGTAGAATGCCTAACATCTTATATATGTATTATTATATCTAGGTAGTTATCCCTATGCTGCTTCATCGACTTCAAATAATGACAATAAAATGTTGGTTATTGCATTAGTGTTATGTCCAATGTGAATGTAAGGTCACTTGATCATGTGTGAGGGGTTATGGTATATGTGTACTAGACTCCGACTCATTCATTCATCCTTTTCAGGTATAAGTGGTGAACGTGTAGATTAATTTATCCTATTTGCAACTAGATAGATGGTTTTAGTACATTGCTAGCATTTATGACTACCCAGATAGTGAATAGAGGATATGTGTGATTTATGAAAATATGACTTTAGTTATGTGTACATAGTTGTTTTGAATGGCAATATGTAGTTAATGTTATGTTTATGGTAGAGTAACATTTTAGTCATAATGTATAATTCTTATAGTATTGACATGATGAACTCTCTGAGCCACCAGTTAGTTAAATTTATGTAGATTATAAGATGATACTTCCATGGCTGATTATGATTACAAGTATGTAACTTGACATTATTTGAAGTTATTAATATTTGAGTAATTTTAGGAATACTTATGATGTAAATTGTGGATTTCTAGTAGCTTCTAAACTTTAATGTGTCCATACTCGTTATGAATATATGATCGGTTATAAGTGACCCTAATTTTATAGTATTGCAAATAACATAAAAAAAATGTCATGGTACATAGCTCTTGTCCTTTTTTTTTTTTATATTTAGCTTTAATATTCATATAATATACTAATGATATATCCATGTAATAGCAATCTTTTGATACCCCATGGACAGGCAATACTAATTGGTGGATAGCCCTTAATCAGAGGGTATCAAAGGTATATACAGTCGTGTGATGTTTATTAAAGAGTCATTGGAAGTAATATGGCCCTCAAGATGCTCCTAATCATGTACATGACTGTCCCCAACATTAGCTGCAAGATGGGAGTTGTGCAAATTTTTTCGAAGCGATCTCATACGTCGAGCACATAAATTCTTGTAATTATCAAAAGAAATGTATAGTCGAAAATACGCTTGCATTTCCATAAATATGCATTTAATTGCTATACCATTTGTAATTGCGTAGTGGTAGATAAGTCAATAACACTCGGAAAAGAAAATAATTATAAGATAGGAATAATCTATTAGGTTAATTATTTTTTTTTTTTTTTAGATTTATGCCAGTGAGTTCACTAGGCTCTGGATACAACCACCACTAGGGCATGAGACCAACCTAAATGATGGGCTTTTTAACAATAATGAAACACAGGTAAGTAGTAGTAATCTCATCTCATTATGACATGAGCTTTAGGTCCTGCTTAGTGTATTCGATCGCATTATGTATACGGAAATTATCAAAGAGCTCTTCCTTTTGTTGTTATAAGTAGAGATTATCTTAATAACCATGCTTCAAATTCTTTTCAAACATTGGAAATTTTTACTCTTACCAATCTTCGTGGCTTCGTTTTATCGAAAATGGCTTTACGCTAAAATATTTGACGTAGGCTTTAAGATGGTGATGGATGATTCTGAAAAATTAAGGTTGCTTCGTCTCCCAACATAATTAACAATGGCTTGAATCCAATTACTGAAAAAGTGTAATTATTTTAATTTTACATGAACATTTTCAGCATGTTTAGCCGTCAGTATCGTTTATGATTGGTCTCATTTTCTTTTGCAATGGATAATCAAGTCTAGTGGATCGAAGTGAGATGATCTTACAGTGTATGTAGTTGCTTATCATTGCAATGTTCGTATTTCATGTTCTACTTGCAGAAATAATAAAAGAAAACCAAAAAATTTTGTCAACCTATTATGGACAATATATACTTGCAAGCCTTCGAAAGAGTATAGACTACCAAATAATGCATATGTATGAACAAATTATAAGAACAAATTAATGTGTATCAATAAAAAAGAAAATTTTCAAAAAATTGCAGAGATTGTTAAAGTAAGGAGACCTGGCATATCCTTATACTCAAGAGAATGACAATACTAGAATTTGAAGCAAACATCTTTGAGAACAGACTCAAAGTGCCTAAGCATCAGTGCTACCATGATTTTCCAATACGAGTTCAACATCTCACAATTACAGGGATATTAAAAATAAAAAGATAAAAGGACAAGCTAACATATATGTTCCTTAACAAATCTGATCAAAAAAATAACTAAGACAACAAAAACAATGAACACCCATCCCCAAAAAATATAAAAATACACAGACACATCCCATGATGGTTCCCAACTTGATGCTAAAGATAATAATTCTATAAGAGAAAACCCCATCAAAACTGTCAAAAAAGTCATGGAAACTGTGGTTATGAACAGGCACAACTGATTTCTCCACAAACGGATTCCACTTAGAAGATATATGTGTACTATCATCAAGGCCAACAACCCACTTATGCCAATGGAATCCAAAAGGGCCATACGATGGGTGTGTATATATCCAGGAATAGGAATCGTGTCCTCAAAACCAAGAAGAGTGACCCCAATCAACATACATGCACCCACTACAATACTAGTCATCGTTAACACTTTTCCCCCAAGCTCAGTCATCCATTGCTCACCATGCACAAATATGCTAAAAATCCCCTTCTGGGTTTCATTATCTACCCTCCTTTCGCCATTGTATGGTGGAGGCACAGATGGAGGAACAGAACCTGCACATGAAAGCATTTCCCCAATAACCTCGCTTTTAAAATCATCATTTTGGTGGAATTGTTGCCAGACCTGTATTGGAGTCTCATTGTTTCTATTCAACAAACGAGTTGCCCTTGGCCCTAGTGCACGAAGTAAACATTGCACTATCTGCATATAAAATCATCATTTGGTAGTTTAGTCATTTTAATAAGGTACATATCTATCTAGGATTTAAACAAATTAATAATATATAGATATAAAAAAGAGTTAAGATATTATCAACCTTGTCCCGTCTATAAATTACGGCCATATGCATAAGCTTGTTTCCATCCCGATCTTCAGCCATTAACACTTCACAGTCATCGCTATCATCTCTGTCATTACAATAATTCATTAAGATTTGTAAAGCCCTCCATCTATTGTACTTGATGCATAAATGGAGAGGATTATCCCCATTTACTGTTTTCCCTAAACATTTGTAGCAATGTTCCTCACCGTCCAATCTATTATCATACGAATGTCCATGGTGTAACAATTCTTGTAACACCCAATCTTTTCCTTCCACTACAGCCAAGTGGATTGGCATCCTGCCATTAGGATCCCGCCTAAAACAGTCACTAGGGTGCCCATATGAGAGTACAAGCTTCACTATGTTTGATTGCCCAGAAGATATAGCCAAGTGAAGTGGACTAGATTCTTCTCTTCCACGAGCAAGGTCTGGATCCCACTTTAAAATTAATTTACAGCAATCGTAATCACCGCCTTGAATTGCCCAATCCAAAGGTGTTTTTGACCTTGAACGGCTTAATAAAACTAAACTCCTTGATTTTGGAGGGTTTAATTCTAATTCACGCAACATAGCTGATAATGAGTCCTTATCCCCATCATATGCCGCATCACATAATTTCTTCATATCAGACTCCATGTCTACCTGTTATAATCAAACTACTTTAGAACAGGTAGACATATTGATTAATAGATGTAATCATAGACAAAATCGTATCATATCAATCACCGTATCTTTAGCCTTCCTTAGCGAAACGTAATCAAGATCTATAGAATTAACATTCTTTGAAATCTTTTCTTCAATAACTTAAGAAACATCAGAGACCGCCTCGGGTTCAAGTTCAGATTTAAGGAAAAGAGCAAATTTATATTCTAAGGATGAAATTGTCCCTTTGGTTTAACATAGGAGCTTTTCTAATATTCTTGGTTTTAAACCCATTTCCTATAGAAAATTTAACATTCTTTCCATTTCCTTTGATTTCCAACCATCCAAGCACTTTTTTCTATGTCTAAAAATTACCATTTGCTTATCAATACAAAAGGCAACATCAATCCTATACAAAAAAGGAAAATACATTAACCGATCCAGACAAGGTAAAATTGTTTGCTTTCAGGTGCCAAAAACCAACTTTAGCGCAGGTGATACTCTCCACAACAGTGAAATCATAGCTAGAATTCTCTTGAAGTAATTGAATAAATTTTGATATTTCATATGGTCGGTTTGAATTGTTTGGTTGTTGTGTTTTATTAACAAGCGATATATAAATAGATTGAAGACCAATCTTGTAATTCCTTTGGGTCCACATTCTTGGCGCACACATTCCCGTGGAAAAACACAATCTGCACACATTATGGAATCAAGAGTGTACATTTTCTTCAAAATTATACATACAGGAATTAGATGAAATTCTCTATAGATGCCTAAACCCAGAATACTTAAAAAGTTGTCTTCTTTATTTAAATCAAGAAACAACACACAGGAACGGACTTCACTTGATAAACAAAAATACAAGAATGAGAACCAGCTGAGATGCAAGAGGAGCCAGGTATTGAACGTGGACTCACCGGGAAAAGGATTCGTAGGCCAACACCCGATTCTGTCCGTCTGTCGTCGGCTGGAGGAATGTCTGAATGAGAACCAGATAACTATGTCGGTAGTCTCGGACCTCGGTCGTCGGTGCGGGGGTTTGGGCTCGAGCTGGTGGTGTGGCACCTGCGGCACTGGTCGAGCTGATGCCTGATGGTTCGGTCGGATTTTGGAGTTGCGGTCTTCGGGGAGTTGGAGGGTTTGGGGAACAGGTTTCTGAAAGTGAAATCTGAATAGCGTTTTTCCTACTTTTGAATTTTTTCGGAGTTTTATTTATTTTTTTTTTTTCCAGCCGTTGCACTTTCAACCGGGTGGCTTCGAAGGTTGGTTCGAAGCGGATCGAACCGGCAGGTCCATACCGGTTTTATAACATTGATAACAACTAAAAATGTATGGATTTGCACTGGAAAGAGGAAATAGAGTTGAAAAAATAAATAAAATAAGACAAATAGAAATTAGTTTTATCAAAGATTGGTATTAACTATTCCTTAGATTATCTAAAATATATCAGCATTCCATTTTTTTTCAAAATACAATAACTAGTCTTCTATTTTATCAACATCGACAATGATATGGTGCATATGTATATATATTAATGTATTTTTACCATACATTATTAATTTTTTTATTTAAATATTTTAATTATATATATTACTAGCAGATAATGTACTCACAATGCATGTGTAAAACTTAAAAACAGTGATTTAATGAAATTTAAAATGTAAAAAAATTAATAGACCATGAAAATAAAAAATAATTACATATAAATTGTTTCACTTATGTGTATAACTAAGAATTAATGTATAATGAAATAACACATTAAAAAATATATTAATTAAAATTTTTTAAATATATTAATAAAATTTAGTTAACTTAATTAAAGAAATCATCACTTTCTACCAAAACAATAAAGTAGAAATTAATTGAAAATTTTGTATATAAAAATGTAATAATAACCAAAGTAAAATGTGTGAATAAAAAAATATTATGAAAAAAATAATATACTTATTTTATGTTAATAGGTTTATATATTTGAGTTTTTCAATTTCTTAGGTTTTTGTAGTAAATCTACAAATTCTAATATACTAATTCAATGTAAATATTTATATCCATTCAATCGTCAAGTATTCTATATTGTCATAAAAACTTTCTGATAATAGCACCTTTATTATTTTACAAAATCGATAAAATATATATTTTTCTATAGCCCATAATAATATTTACACAAAATGACAGCATAAAATTATTGAAAAAATTTATAATATCAAGATAAAAAATTTAATAATATTTTATACCACTTAACATTGATTTCAAGCTATCTTGTGGGGGCTTACAAAATCAAAACATAAAGGTTAAGTAAAAATAAATTTATTTTAAAAAAAAAATGTAATTGACGAATTAAGTTATATATAAATTTATAGTTTGACATGCATAGCTTCACTAGTTAAGATAGGTAATGAAATAGCCATGAATTTCCTAATTTATATTTTAATGTTATTGAAATGATATATGATTTTGAAATGAGATATATGTGCATAAACAATATAATTAGTGTATGTGTGAATATGTGTCATTTTGTATATGTGTATGTGCAATGAAATTAATATTATTGTTTTATGTTTATTAATGTGTGCATAGTGTAATGAATGTTCGTGTCTTTTGTGAATTAATATGTGTGTGTTATGTTTAAAATTTGTCAAAACAACCTTTGAATTTTCTAAGAAAATTGTTGATAGGATTTTACAAAGTTTAAGCCTAATTTTTAAGCCCAAATTAAACTCAAATGCATTCCAAATTAAGCCAAATTAAACTTGAGTCAAACATACCCCTAAAGTCAAACTTTGGATAATTATTGATCTCAAATTTGATTAATTAAGGACTCTTTTGGCGGCCACATTTTTCCATACGAATTTCTTTCTTTCCTTTTCCTTCTCTTTTCCTATTTCATCAAACCATAAACCTAAACCAAAAACCAAAATCAAGCTCTTGGAATCAACAAAAATCACTCCAGTTTTATTTCCTATCTTGTGTTTTGAATGTAAAATCTATGGTAGAATGAGTAAATACTATTTGAGTTGATTGATTTATACATTGATATATGTTAGGTTGTGCTATGTTATTATGTGAGCTTAGTTAAGTGTTAGGGAAGTTGTAAGGAATGTTGATGAGTAGTGAAGCTAAATTGAGTAGTTGAAGTATGGAATTGAAGTGTAATTGGTATTTGAATGTTATAGTTGGGTGTTTGATGATTAGAAGTGGGGTTTGTGTTGTTTGGATGGTGTTTAGATCATATAACAAGTTTTAGGAAGCTTAGAATAAGTTTGAAGAATTTTTTAAATGAGTTGATGTTGTAAAGAAAACAGGGGAAGTAAAACATTTTCGAATAGGCTTGTTTTTTAGCATACGTCGGCATCTGGTAATTCAACGTCGCTGGCGTAGAGGCAGTGTTAAAGGTGATCAGAACCTATTTTCTTAAAGCCGCTTGAAGCGCTGCCAGCTTTCGCAAGAAAAGTTTTTCAGTGTTTATTTTTCAAAATGTACGCCAACTGTTAGGGTTCCAATGCCGCTGGCTTATAGGTGGTATGGAATGCGAACAGAATCAAAATCTTTAATGCCGGACTTAAAGCCGCCGACGTAGTATCCCACGCTATTGACGTACATGGATACGCTGCCGGTGTTGGGGGTATCTACGAGTGTCAATCAATCCCGTGGAACTCTCGAAAATTTTTAGAAATTTGGAGTTGTAGTCTACACCGGCTCAAGGCTGCCAGCGTATCCTTGAACGCTGCCAGTGTTGGCAAGTGTTGAGTTTTAGTGCATTGTGCATCGGTTCAATGCCGCCAGCGTGTCCCCTGCAGTTTTCATTTTCAAAAACTTTCTTCAATATTTCCCAAAGCTTGATATATGATCAATTAAATATTTGTTGTATATGGTATGATATGATATAACGTTTAAATGCTCTATTATGACTTTGTAATAATTTATTTAATAATTTATTTCAATTTCTTTGATTAATTATATTTGAAACTAGTTAATTAGTGCTTGAACTAAGTGAGAAATTCAATATTATCTTGTACAGTGATATATCCTTGCTTGGCCAACCCCATTAGTTCCCGAGCTATTTCAGGTACACGGTAACTTACTTGTTTCATTGCTAGGATAAGCATCATTCAAAGTTGCTCTAAATTAAGAAATTTAATAATTGATTTTTGAATGTCTTTTATACCGTTAAATTTGGTTCGAAGAGCAGTAACCCTACTCAAATTGGAGACATGGTAGTTTTAGGTGCTTAGACCACCTCTGTCATTTTGATATGACTTTCATAAGTAGTTTAGTGGGTAATTGATAGGGAATTTGGTATCGGTATAACATTTGCTTATTCTTGAAAAGATGTAATATAATTTAATTCAATGTTTATGGAAACACTTGAATTAAGCGATATTATGGATCAAGTTAAGTAAAGTCGATAAACGGCTAGAAACCCTAAATGAGATTACTTAATTGTTATAGATAAATTTACCTAGGATGGTATGAGTATCCAAGCTACTTATATCAACCTCCTGAGCGTTGTGATGCGTTACTCAGGATCCCCTTGTATTACAGGCTACGTCGGAAGGTGGGGCTGCCTAGTCTGCATAAACAGTAGGAACCACTCAGGGAGGCGGACGTGATACTAAATCCTTGATGTCCGAAGTTTGAATACTCCCATGATGTATGACTAACTAAAGATTGAATAATAAATTATTGATTGTTGCATTTTGCATTTAGCTTAAGCCTGTGTGAATCACTTTGCATTTGTATTCGTTACTTGCGTACTAGGCCTTTAGCTCATATTTTAACCATTTCAGGTGATGAATCCGACGAGGTTTACACGTGTATGGGCTATGGAACCGATTTCGAGGATTTTCTTGATGATTTAGAGGACTAGAGATGACCTTAGACTTGATGGAATCTAAATTTTATAATAGACTAGTCATGTTAGTCTTATGGTTGTATTTAAAGTATTAGTTGGATTAAATGTATAATTTTGTTAAGGCTTGTAAGAAGCCTTTGGTTGTAATGTGTATATATATATGTATGTACTTAGCTATGTATGAATTAAGTTTATTTCTTTTGTGAAATATGATAATGGTGTAGTGTGTTTTGTTAAAAGTTTTGAAAAACTATGGTTTCTATTATATTAACTATATGGAATTAGACAAACAATTCCTCAAACACTTCTTTTAGACAACCTTACATATAATCCTACAAGTTATATGTGGTTGGGGAACTGTTATCACCTATTTTAATTATAGAGGTGATAGCGGGTTCTTACAGGTAATGAACTATATATATATATATTCGTTAATAGGTGAAGTTACCATATTAAAAAGAACACATAACAAGATTTTCATGAATTCTAATTTAATATAGCCAATAAATACTATATGCTTAATTACATTCAATATTGAATCACAACAAAAGTAATATCTATTCTTGTTAATATGGAAAGTAGTCTAACTTTGAAAAGTAAATAAGATGTGGATTTGATTTATTAGCGTTGATTTTGTAATAGTCAATGGAGGTGTAAGAACGCATTTCTTCATGCTCATGAGTAAATTCATAACAGCTCTGTAGATTATGCATGAGGTGTGTCACAACCCCAAAAAAAGGCCTAGTAGGAGTACCTTAAAGTTATTATATCACGTGTACACCCTCAATATGAGAATTGTCTTACAAGTAAAAGTTTGCAAGACTCTAATTAATTATACACTAACTGTGTTATATATATATTTATGAAAATAGCTAAGGATACCGATATTCCACATACTACAATGACTGTAGAGAATCGAATACCCTACCAAATAACAAGATAGAGAGAACCTAGGATTAAGAGAAATATTGGATATTTTTTAAAAAGAAAACTCTAGTTTCAAATTACATCTCTCAGACTAGGTTCAGCATTATAAGTTTATAATCTCTCAAACTAGATTCTTAGTGCTCGACTAACCTGTAGAAACAAATTGTGGATGGATTAGCTACAATCAGTTGAATGAAGTATCATCCTTACCCCATAACATTAAAACAATATGAAACAAGTTATCAAGACAAGCATATGTAATGCAGACAAGCAAATGAGCAAATACATATGGTTTATCGGTAACCATATATAGAACGGATTTATGCCCTTTGTGACAGGGGTTGGGAGGGAACTTAGTACCATTAATTCTTGAGAATCCTTTACTTTGAGACCTAAACTATCAGAAAACTTATTTAATTATATATATATATATATATATAATGAGTTTAAATATACACATATTCCTAAAGTGGGTATAATCTTAAGTAATGATATTGTCGTGGCCCTAAACAATAGGCCATACCCCTAAATATGACTTAGTTCCTACTTGTCAAGATAGAGTCCATGGTTTGTAATCACACTCCAAAATAATAGCCCATTTAGTTCATTATGGGTGGTGATGGCCTTCGACAATGTAGTATGTTATGCTATGCATGATTCATTTATCATTTTGTGCAGGATACGATTTAAGTTCATTTATACTTTGTGACTATTCAAGCCCCACAAACATTCACAACATCGCTATACTACTTAATCACATATTTAGCTTGTTCTGATAAATTAGTTTGTTTTGACATTGCAATTCAGACATGATGCAAGCACAAGCACAACTAAATCCCACATGCATTTCAGGTTATTAATATAATCACAATCGCACTTCATTACCAGCATAAGCTGAGATAGAGATCATAAGATGTATACTAACTCTGCCACTTCTTTTAACTGTCGTACTAGTCTTTGGGCAACTCAAATTTAGGGTCTAATTCACTTGGATGTAGCAAAAATTCCAAAGTTTATATAAGCAAGTAGCCTTATAAGCTATTTGGGTAACTAAACTATAAAAGCTTTAAGTTTTCTGAAATTTTGAGGCTTAAATTTCAATCAAATAGAATTTTTCGTCTCTAATCCATTTTAAGCAAATGAATAGTCGATTCCACTCAATTTTTTGAGTACTCTTCAATAGTGTAATTAGTTTTCCTAAAAGAGAAGGTCACAAAATTAGACCAGGGCATTAGATTACGAAATTTAAAGGTACTTTAGGAGACTTGCTATTCTTAATATGACATCAGTATCCACATTGATTGATTCCTATTCAATTTAACTAGTTAGATTTGTTTGAGCAAAAGGTTAATAAGGTTCTTATCTATATGAAATGTAGATAAAGGTCGAGGTTGAAAAATATGCCTATTTATTAACTCTACGACAGTTTAAGTTGCCAATAGGTGTAAGGGTATGTAGTTGGAATAAGGCGTATAGCAATGGACTAGCTAGTACGATTAAAGTAGAATAATGGTGTGAAAACTTATGCCTTCTAATGGTTGATTAACGGGCTAAGAGGATTGATAAGAGTAGAGGTTGGTAACTTTAGGTCATTTGAGGAATCGAAATAGTATGGTACCTATGCAGTAATGTAGTACAGGAAAAGGAGGATATCGGGGAGTTCAACTGGAGTGCTTTGAGGTTGGCATTGCATTATTTGCACCTGTCACTAGAGTAACTTGTTGTGAGTCTATGTAAGCCTTATTGTTGTGGTATCATGCTCTCTTAGGCAACCAATTATCTCTGATAATCTTTTGGGAGAGGAAGCAACAACTGTCATGTTAAATTCATAACTGAACTATTAGTAGCATCGGTGGAGGAAGGACAAGATCCAAGGATAGTAGCAATAACCAGCAGAAATGCTATTAACACTTGATGTTAGAGACAACAGTGCTTTGATGGAGGTTAAGAGCTAATTTGCTGTCATTGGCTCCCTTAAGCCATTGTCAAGGAGTTCATATTTGTTATACAAGACCAAAGGAAAAGGAAGTGGTGATTTGGTAAAGGTGAATTTTCCATTTTCTTCCTATATCGACACTTACAGCCACCTGTCAAGAAGTTCATTTATACTTCACAATGCTAAGACTTACCCTATTCTTCCATCATGCAAGCATCCATAATGTAATAAGGAACTTCTCTTATATGAAGTGACATGAGTGGTGAGGCTTCCTACATGGATTTCCTAGAATTTATTTTCCTCAACAGTTGTAGGTGGCAGTAGGGGAGTAGTGCTTGAATCCACATTTGAGTAATAGCTAGCATTGATCTATTTTTAATCAATTTTACCATTGCTGAGCAGGCAGGTTCCAAGCTCATTGTGCTTTAAGGATAAGAAAAATTGTTGCTGTCAATGACAGGATTTGTAGAGATTCTTTGCCTTATTTTATGCTAATTATGGCTTGTAATTGAAAACAAAGCTCCAGAATTTGTTAGCTAACAAGAAACATGCCCCCTGCTGTTGTTAACATGTGAAACAATAGTGATAGGTACCTGTTGTCCATGATGCATTGACGTTTGCCAAAATGCAATGGAAAATGTCGTTTTATTTCATCACTTTTTAATCTACAAGTGCATAAATTCCTTACTGTCATTAGCAGGGATGAATAGCTACCTACATGCGGTCTTGTTCGATTGAATCCGTGACACTCAATACCAAAAAGAATGTCTAACTTACCTTTAGAAATCCTGACATCCATTACGATTGTAAGACAACTTATGTCTACTAGGGATATGAATCGAAAAGGATAGATTATAGGCACTCATGGGGTGCTCCTTCATTGACACTGTAATGGTTATGCTATGGGTGTATTGGAGAGGCTTATACATGCATATAAGTCTCTCCAATACACCCATAGCATAACCATCACAGACACTAATCTGGGCGCTCCTAGGTGCTCTTGTGCTAGCTTTATCAAGCTTTGGTGTTAGATCCAAAGGTGGGTTATTGGTGTAAGCCTCAGTTTTTCTTGTATTCAAGCTTGGCTTCGAGAGTCGAATCGGAAACTGAAACCCTAAACCGGAATAGTTAATGTTAGAATGAAATCTAGAAACCCTAAGTCCGGCTCCACCGAGAATAAAACCATAGAACTTATGAGAGCAAGTTGACTTAGATTATAGTTCTAAAGAATATAATGAAACATAAAAAGATCAGTTTTCTGAAAATTATCTGTTTCGAACCCGACCGGGATCCGTTTCGGAAAACTGGCCCTTAGGACTCGAAATTAGAAAAATATTCAGGAATACTCATTAAAAAATTGTAATTTAATAAGAAATTCAAAAATATATTTATTATAATTTTCCGGTTTATAAAAATTACAGTTATAGCTTTTATACCGTATTTTCTTTACTAACCGATAACTTAATTGTCTAATCTACTATTCATTACTATTCACAAGTACAAGCCCATACCCTACTCACACTCACAAACCATACCCCTATTCTTACATCATTATAACCAAACCATACCTTATTACATCATATTCCTTACAATTACTTTTCCAACACATTTTATTACACTTTTAATTTGAAAAATTGTACAAAATTATTTTTCTCTCTCTCTCTCTTTCTCTCAATGGCCGGCGTGAACCTTTCCCTCTTCCCTCAATTGTTTTATTTTTCCTTCTTTATTTAATCAACATAAACCCTAATTCAACTTACTATAAATATTCCTTTATGCCTTCATTCTCTTTCTTCATTTTCACTTTTACAAATTTCACAAATTCTCTCCCTCTTTTACTCCCTTTGCCGTGAGCTTCACAATACACACACACACTCTCACACTTTTTTTTCCTCAACTCCTCTTGTTCCACAAGCTTAAATAGGTATAGATCTAAACTTTACTACTACAAAAAAATGTAATGGCTATATCACTCATGTGTGGATTCATAAAAATCCCTATGAGCTTCATGCTAGGGACATGAAACCACTAGAACATGAAGATCAAGCCATCACAAGTTGTGGATCTTGTGATTAAAACTTATATTTTTACCATGATCATAATATATATTCATGTGGTGATGAGTTCATGTTGGAATCTTACTACTACACCATTGTCATAAGTAGTACATCTCATTTCATGCATATAACATGATTGTTACATTTAGATCTAGCTCTTAAACATTTATTCCTTTACATGACATTGTAGATCCCGTGCATTTATTATGTTTAGGATGAGTGAATGGTCATAAATATCTTGTCTTATGTAAATAAATGTTTTATTACTCCTAAAAGCTAGGATATTTATGAAGATGAGCCAAAAAGCTCAAGAACAAATTTGGTTTTATAAGAATAAGCTTTTCTAAATTCGGATGGAAAATGAACTATATTTTAAAAACCTATTTTCCAACTCCAAAACATGATTTTTATGTGAAAAATGAAGAGCTTATGGAATAGATAACAATAGGGAATGGTTTTTGTAAGTTAATGATAGATCTACTAAGAGAAATTTGCTAAACCAGAAATATTTACAAGATAGAAAAATTTGATTTTAAGATAGTTACATGAAATTCGTAATAAGGAAAAGGGGTTATGTAAACACCTATTTCTAAAGCTAAAAAGGGAAATTTTATTAAGAAAATGGAGTCCTTATGGAATAGGAATAATGGAGCCTTAAATTATAAAGTAGGAATCACTCAAAAACTATTTTTACAAAAATTCGGATTTAGGAATGACTAATATAAAATACTTGTTTACAATGTGCAAAATGAGGATTTATGTCGAAAAATGAAGACCAAAGGAATAGATATGATAAAAAAGTAATTTTAGCAAGGGTAAATAAATTTTTGTTAAGGAAAACCTCTAAAACAAGTGTGGTTGGTCAAGAACATAAAAATTGAACTTACTAGGTTAAGGACTCATGATTTTTTGTAAAGTAGAAATTTCAAAAATATTTTCTAATAAGAATATCATCATGAATATGCATATAGGAAGCTCATAACATACCATTCATGATAGTGATTTGTTATTATTGCATGCATGTCACGTCCCGAAGGGTACCATAAACGTGGCAGTCCGCCATACATAATATTAAAGCCTAAGAATGACCGCCTCAATCACGCGAAGGCTTCTATACTATGTACAAGGCGTCTAGCACATGGAGGAGACACATCGAAGTGATACATTTTATATTGATACAATTTGAGTAACAATATAAAGGAAATACAATTCACTATATTTCAAATACAAATCACTATACTTCAATTACAATTCAGCCACATATTTCACTACACAAACTATTACAAAGCAATTCACAAATCTTAGCTAATATCTTCAAGTATTCATACTTCCCGCTGGAATCCCGAAGTCATATTCGGCTCCAACCATCTCGATCCCCACTTAGCATTCTTGAGATAACCTGTTCATTCAAACATCTATTGGGGTATAAGCTACACTAGCTTAGTGAAAATTTCCTTAATTCTGTACCATAACAAGCAAGTTAAAAAAATCATTCATATGCTATGCATGAACAAACACATGAGCAGACAATTATGTATGGGTATCCAGAACCCATACACAAAACGGATTTACGCCCTCCATATCTTGGGTTAGGGATGGTATTGAAGTCTACACGACCGCTGCTAGTCCCCGAGCCCCTCGGCTCATAACACTCGACTCGGCTAGGCTCACATATGGAATCCATCCCCGGTGCGCCTTAGTTTCCTATGAATGAGCTCTGATACCGGGTCTCATTATCCAAACGAGTCCTCGGACCATACCGATCGACCTGCATAGGAGTACCACGTTACCAAATGCAATATGTCTGATGCGATGCATGACCAATTTAATTTTTTGCTTAGGTCAAAATATTCATACATTCTTTAGAGTGACCAACCAATATTATACACATACAGAAATAATATGAACAGCGCAGTTATCCAATCGAATCGTGGTTCGATATGCTTTAGTATTCTTTAGCATACATTCATCACAGTCTCACCATCTATTCCATCCCCATCCATATCGATTTTTATCTTGTTCCTATAATTCTAATGCAACTAGCTACAAGCACAAACAAGGTAACAAAATAAGAAGAAAACTTACTCGGCCATTGGATCACCGATCTCTTAGTAAAAGTAATCCGGTGGTAAGGAATCATCGATTTCGGGGTCACCTAAAAAGTAGGTAATACCATAATAAGTATTTCATCATTTAACTAATCCAAACTATCTTATACAAACTATCAAATTCGTAATTCTCGTCCTAAGCGGGAATTCCAATTAAAACCGCTATAACTTGATCGTTTTAACTCGGAATTTGGCAAATTTATATATCGATTTCTATCTACTTCGAAAGATCTATCTATTTTTAATATTATTTTCAAGTTTTTAAAACATTTGGGTCACAAAACAGAAGGATCAGATCTGATCAGTAGCGAAATTCAATTCCGAAAAGTAGTTTTGTGAATGCTTGTAATGTTTCTACTTGACAAATCAATTATACATGCAATATGAATGATTTCCTAACATGAATGATATGTGATGAGTTTAATGTATGCATGATCTTGATGATTTTTGCTAAAAGAAAATTTTAGAACTCTTTATTTTGCAAGACTTCCATAATAACTACCTTTGAAAAATCTAGTTTTCTAACTTTGACAACTTACTTATGTTTTGGGATTAATTCTTAGGAATTTCTAGTTATCTTAGTTAAAATTGAGTCTTTATAACATACACTACTTAAGACCTTCATTTTTACATAAAAATTTGCATTTTTCACTTTGCAAATATGTTTTCAAATAGGATTTACTCAAAAATCCGAATTTTTAGAAATCTAATTTTTGAATGATTTCTTTAGGGAAAACTTGTTTAATGCATTAAAATTTATGGCTTCACTATACCTACTACTTAAGGACTTCATTTAATACATAAAACTTTTATTTTGAGCTTGGATAATAGGTGTTTCCATGGTCATCATCCAAAGTTATGAATTTCATAAGTTGACTAATAACTCAAAATTTTCTATCTTGTTTCTACTCTTTATTTTACACATTAATCTCATCAAAACTCATTTCAAATTATAAAAATCACTACTTAATGATATCTATTTCCTATACCCTTCATTTTTCACATAAAATACAAGTTTTGGAATTGATAAATGGGTTTTTAAGGCATGGTTTTGAAACCATCCGAATTTACAAATTTTGGATAAAACTCAAATTTCATTTTGTAATCTCTTCCTATTTTTGAGAATCTCTATTAGTAGATCTTCCATTTACTTATCAAAAACATTTCCTATTGATATCTATTCCATAAGCCTTCCATTTTCTAAACAAATCTTCATTTTGGTGTTGAAAAATGGGTTTTCAAAATCGGTCTTGGTTGAGATCTGAATTTACTAAATTTATTTTTGGACATATCTTTTGATAAAATCCATCTAAACTTAAGAAAAATCATCCTTTACATATCCTATCTTAAGAGCCTTTCATTTCTTGAATAAAATCTTCATTTTGAGTTGTAAAACATGTTTTTAAACTATGCCTTGGCCAAAATCCGAAAATGAGATTTTTATTTTCAAAATAACTTTTGAAAATTACCTTTGATTATTGTAAAAAGAAGTCTTGATGATCTACACCCACTAAACCTTTATTTTCTCAACTAAAACTTCCATTTTGAGACTTGAAAAGTGGTTTTTAAATATAGGTTTTGCGAAGATACGAATTTCACTATTTTTATTCAAGTTCAAAACCAAGATCTACACTTTCTATGATCATAAATATAAAAGAAATCCATGGTAGTAAGCTATAAACTGATAAATCTAAACTTTACTCCTCAAAATCATTCACTTATAATATCTATTCCTTAAGCCCTTCATTTTAAATGGAAAAATACACATTTTGAAGTTGAAAAATAGGTTTTTCTAATTAAGGTTCCTTTTTTATCCGAATTTTCAAAAGTTATTTTTATTGAAACTAATATAGATCTTGAGATTCCCAACACTTTTCTACTACCTTTAAGCTATTACAAGTTATCTAAGAGCATAAAACAAAAGTCTAATGCATGTATTAACTTAAAACAACTAGATCTAGTCTACTAAACTAGTTATAAATGCATGAACACTATGATGGTTATGTGAATCATGAATAGATGATGAATATATGCATAATCACTAATAACAACAACATACCTTAATAATAAAACAAGAAAATAGCATAATAACTCAAATAACAAGATCTAAAACATTGTGATGGCAAGGATCTCATGTTCAAGTGTTTCCACTTCCCTAACTTGAAGCTCATGGGGATTTTGTGTGGAATCACACATGAATGAACTTGCATTACATGTTTCAAGATCCTAAAGTATAGATCTCTTATCTATTTGTTGTATAGAGTAAGAAATTTGAAGGAAAAACAAAGTTTTTGTGTGTGTAGAGGGAGGGGAGTTCATGGTTTGGAAGAGGAGAGGAAGAGAGAGTTTTTTGAAAGAAAGGAAGTAAATGAAGGAGAGAGAAAAGAAAGAGATTATTTATATTAAGTGATTTAGGGTTTGTTTTGTATTATAAAAGAAGAAAATAAAATGAATAGAGGGCAAATTTTTTTTTTTTTTTTGGAGGGGGGCGGTGGTGTTGTTTGCGTCGGCCATGAGAGGAGTAAGAGGGAGTGGAGTTGTTTGAGTTGTGTTGTGTAAGATTTGGAATTAATTAAAATAATTTAAATTATACAAGTTATATTGGAAAGGTAAATTGTAAGAAAATGATGTAATTGTAAGAGTAGGTGTAAGGATGTAAGAAATAGGTTATGGGTAGTTGTACTTATGAATAGTATAGAAGAATACAAAAAGAAATAGATTTGACATTTAAAGTACCGGTAGTAATGAAAATACGGTAAAAATGTTATAACTGTAATTTTTACAACTCAAAAAATTATAAAACTTATATTTTTGAAATCTTTATAAAATTTCGGTTCTAAAGAGTATTCCGGAATATTTTTCTGAGTTTTTAGTTCCGGGGTTCGCTTTTCTGTAATAGAGCTCGGGAAGGCCCGTAATAGAAAATTTTTCGAAATAAAAACTTTCCATGGTTTAAAATATATTTTAAAACAATATTTCACATTAAATTATTTTATAAAAGTTCTTTTGATATGAAACCGAAGGAAAGCCGGATCTAGGGTTTCTAGGTTTCTCTCACAAAGCTTAAACTAAACCGGTTTAAGGTTTCGTTTTCTGGTTTCCGAAGTTTATTTGATTACAAGGAAAACCGGGATTTACATTATAAGAATAATAAAATTGTATAATGAATAATAGTGAATAGTACCAAAAGACTAGTTAATTACCGGTAGTAATGAAATACAAATAAAATCGCAAAATCAGATAATTCTAGTTATTGAAAAATTATAAACTGATATTTTCGAAATCCTTATAAAAATATGAGTATAACGGTACTAATATCATATATTTAATATTTCGAGCCCTCGGGATGCTTTTCGAAGTCTGTATCTGATCGGGTTTGAAATAAATCGAAAATTCATTAATCTTATCTTTTAAAGCATCATAGTATTAGTACGAACCAACTACACCTTTTACTCATATTCCGACTCCTTGGTTTAGGAATACAGAATTGCCGGATCTAAACTACTAGGGTTTCTTGGGAATTTGTTGACTTAGGCTTTTCGGTTGACTTTCTGGTTTAGAACCTTGCCAATTAGGAAACTGATGTTTTATGTTTATACAACATATTTAATTTGAGAAATTTATTTTAAATTTTATTTTTGTAAGTATTTTAATATCTCTCAACGTTTTCGGAATTCTTGAATTGAGTTTTATTTCCGAAGGTTAATTGTTATCTACTTTTTAATAATTGGTTTTTGGATTCTATATTACCCGGTTTTACAAGTTAGAGTTAAATATAGAATTTGTCGTACGTAGTGATTTTGAATTTGAAGACTATTGAGTTCTTATTTTATTTTTAAGGACTTTCATTTTCTCAAGATTAAGAAGATTTTGGATTCGTTCGTGATTTTAGGACTATTGAAATTCGGTTTTAATTTGGAGTCATTTTAGAGTTTATTTTTTAAGTTCATTTTGGAATTTTTACTGGAATTTTCTAGGGCTTACAATGCATATTAGCATGGAGAGTAGAATTATCATAATTCCTCACAAAAACAATTTCGAAAATGAGAAATTCGGTTACTGACCAGATCTGTTCAGATCTTTTTGGGACTTAAAAGTTTTCAAAAATTAGATATTATACTAGGATTAGATAGATCTTTCGAAGTAGATAGGAATTGGTATATAATTTGTGAAATTCCGAGTTAAAATGACTAAGTTATGGCCATTTTAAGTTGGAATTTCCACCAATGATGAGAATTACGAACTTAATAGTTTTTATGAAATAAAATGGATTAGTTATGAGTTGAAATACTCATTTGGGTATTTCTTCCATATAGGTGACTTGGATTCCGAGGATTCATTATCACCAGATTACTACTACTAAGAGACTAGCGGCCGAGTGCGTATTACTTCCTAATTTCATTATTGCTTGTGATTGTAGCAAATAGTTGCACTAGATCATAAGGCAAAAAGATAAAAAAAAAATGAAATTGCATGATGGGAATTATGGGGGATTATGTATGTTTATTGTTAAGTTGAGAATTGGTATTAAGAATATCGGAATCGGTTGATTAACTCATGCTTGTTTAGAGTATTTAGGAATGATTGTCTGCAAAATTTTATTGATCACCTAGAAAATTGGTATAATGAATATTCGATTTGATAAATTAATACGGACATAATCACTTCACGATGGGGATAGAGCATTAGCATATTTTAGTTATCCGTGATTTGTAAACGGCTAAAAGTTGGTTGATCGTGATCCCTAAACAATATAAGTTGATTATCTGTGATCCATAAACGGCTTATTAAATCAACGATAGTACTGCAGTATTCGTTAATTTACTAACTCGAATGGAAGGCGTAAATCCATTCATATATGATTTCTGGTTGATCATATAATTGCTTGTTCATGTGGTTGATGCATTCCATACGATTGAATAATTAACTTGATTGACTGATTTGTTATAAATGTCTTTATGGAAGTATTCACTCATTAAGCTAGTGTAGCTTACACCCTCATAACTTTTTTTTATTGCAGTATTCATATATATGGTTAAGGCCGAGGCATCCTATCGAGTAGGTACAAGAAGGAGGAGTTTCCATTAGAAGTTTATATTCGGTTTTGTGTAGACTTCTATAGGAAACCCCATTATTTATCGGAAGACTGTAAAAGACTTTTATTAAACTCGATACTATTTTGCGGGGGAATGCCCCTAGAACTTTTGTAATTAAACTAGTTATCTCTATTGGTTCATGTATTCTATTGTCATAAAGGTAGGCCTTGCATCTGTATAAGACTTTGGGACGGTTGCTGTAGCAATTCTTAAGTCTTATATAGCTTGCAGCAGACTGTTATGTTTAGACTACCCTTTAAGACGTGACAATTGGCCCTACCAGGACTCGTTGTTGGCTCTCCTATGGTTCTATAGTAGCTCCAACCTTAGCTCCTCAAGCAACCATCCATAAGTGTTGGTGTTGATGTTGGTTCTATTGTACATTTGTCCAACACCTCAACTTAACTAATTCATGTCTATCACGTCCCAACAGTATCCTAAACGTGACAACCCACAGTACACAATATTAAAACTTAAGAATGACTATCTTAGTCACTCGAAAACTGTCATATTGGTACAAGGCATATGTTCACAATAAAGGGAGATCGATGGAATTATGCATTTTAAGATATTGACAGTGGAACATACAAAATAATACTTAATATAATTCATCAAATATAAAGTTCTACAACTTCTATGGAGCATTCTCCTAATAATCTCCACAATAACATATTCTTTTTAAGACAAATAACTAAAACTAGAAGATTTTAAAGGAAATCTAATCTAAGACTTTAAATAGAATTTCCTTCAAAAGCTCGCCATAAGCGTAGGTTCCACCCGGATGGTCCAGGCGGTCTCTGTAAATCCCCAAAGTTTTATGATCGGTTAAGCTTAAACTCTAATTAGAAGGTCAACCAGAAACCTTAAAGTCAATAAAACCCTAGTTAGACAAAACAGTTTAAGTCTGGCAATCCCGTGTTCGTAACCCTGAAAGAGTAAGTAAAATATTAGTAGATAGAATAGTTCGTAATAACATAATAAAGATTAAAAATATCAGATTAGCCAAACCGCAATTTGTTTCAAAACCGATCGGATACAGTTTTCGAAAATGTGTCATAGGGCTCGAAATAGTAAAAAAATTCCAGATACACTATTGGACTTGTAAAAATATAAGGCTTCAAAAATATCAGTTTTATAATTTTTCGGTAATGAAAAATATCATATATCGTTTTATACGCATATTTTTTTACTATCGGTATTTTATTAGTCATATCTACTTTTATTGTACTATTCATTACTATTCTATACTATTCATCTATTTATATTTTTTCTATCACCTACTCTTACACTCTACATACTTATTTTCCTTACTTTTACCTTTTCCATACACTTTATATCACATCTACCTTATATTATTACACTTAATCAACAAAAATACAAAATTACAATTTCTTCCCTCTCTCCAATGATGGCCGGCGCACCCCCCTCTTTTTCACTTGTATTTTTCTTTTTCCATTTATATTAATCACATAATATTCGCTCCTCATTTTCCTATAAGTACCCTCCACTTCTTTCATTTCTTTCACATTTCATCCATTCACAAATTAACTACCAAAACTCTCTCAAAATATCCTCTCAAGTACTCTCCCCTTTACCCTCCAAAAATACTCCAAGCTTTATATTTCTTCATACACAAAACCCATTCACACATACTACTCCCATCCTCTCTTTAGGTAATAAATCTTCGTCATTTTACTTCTACCATGTCATGTAACTTTACATGACCATGGTGTGAGTTTCCTAAACTTATTGTTATGAAAGCTATACTATATTCATATATTGTTCTTGTTCATGAACATCCATTTCTATATTTTTATGTTGTTATTTTACTTTGCTCATTTATTGTTGTTATTATGCTAACTTCCTATTTATATCTAATTAAATATATTTATGTATCTATATATATATTCTTTAGAGCATATAAGTTCACTTGTTATTTATTTATTTTCATGCAATGTAATTTATTACTTTCATTGTAATTTATTCACTTTCATGCTATTTTAAGACTAGTCTTTCTAGTCTTAGACTTGTCCTCATCAAGTCAAAACGATTTTTTTTTTTTTTTTTTTTTTCGGGACTAGTCCATTTTGTTACTCGGAGAGCCTTGATTCAAAGCTAAGACTCTTAATACTTGACTTATATTATTTTAATTATTATTTTGTTATTATAATTTTACTTGTTATTATTCTCATATTCATGCAAAATAAAGGTTGTTGTCTAAACCGCAAAGTTTAAACTAGACTTTTTACAAAAAAGATTTTTGTCACTAAAGAAAGGTTCTAAAAGAAACTTAGAGTTTTTAAATTAATAAAAGGAATCCATTTTTCTCAAAGCCTTAAGAAGAACTCATTATAATTTTTGGAAATACCATTATTTTGAAAGGCTTTTTCTAAAACCAAAACTATAATAGTAATAGGTTGTTTTCTAAAAATAAGGAAGATGATTCTTGGTTACAAAAATATTTTTCCTTAAGGAAACCCCATAAAAGGAAATGTAAGTTTCCAAACAAAGATTTAAAAGGATCAAAATAATAGTCAAAGAAAATACATAGGACACTAATAAGAAAAGTGACATTGGTATTAAAAGTTTCTAAAAGGAAAAATAGAGAAATTCATTTTTATAGAAAAGTCACCAAGGAAAATAGTGAGATAAACATAAAATACTCTTTGATAACAAAAGAATCAAAAGCTTCATTTTTGAAGAATCTACAAAATGATTTCTTGTAAATTATGATCTTTCTAAACTTCTAACTGACATTGTTTTTACTAAAGAATTTTTAGTTGGACAACAAATACTTAAGCATATATGAAATATGAGCTATAAAACTATAAAAAGGAAATTTTCAATCTATATTGATAACTAAGTAATTATCAAAGGATTTTTTTTTGTTTGAAATGATTTTGTTAGGATAAGATTTTCGTGGTGAATCTGATCACCCATGTTTTTCAACCTAAAAGACCTTGTTTGATAGAAATAGCATTAGAAATGGATAGATCTTTTCAAATAGGTGGAAATGGTATATTATATAGGCAATTCCGAGTTAAAATGACCAAGTTATGGCCATTTTAAGTTAGAATTGTCTTCTATACGAATTTTGACGTTCTTGTGACATAGTTTTGTCAAATTTCAAGAGAGTTATCAGGAAATACTCATTATGGGTATTTTCTTTTACTAGGTGATCTCGATGAAGAATATCCATATCCCGGGGACTATTTTGGCTAAGTGGATTGTTCGATCGACTCTTCCATTTTGAAGAAGTATCGACATAACAACATGAGTTTTTCCTTAAAATTGTGTACTTGATTGTGCTTGTAGTATAGATGCATTAGAACTTAGGGAAAGGCAAAATGTTATGTATGTAAAGTTGTATGAAAGAGCACCAAGATTATCGAGGCGAGAATTGATTGTAAGGGATTGCTTGTCTTAGTATAGAACTTGATATGTCTGAAATTCTATGATCACTTTAAATTGACAATAATGATGCTATGATATCTTAGATAAATTGATTCATGCATACCACATAGTAAGTCACATTGCATGGGGTTATTATCCTTGGGTGAAAGGATAGTAACACAGTTGAAAGCAATGTTTGGCGGCGATGATCAAAAGCAAATGCTTGGCGACAAGGAAATGCTTGGCGTAAATCGAAAGCATGGCTCAGCATGAGTAGATTTAATATGCTTGGCAGTAATGATCGAAAGCATGAATTAACTAAGATGACTCGGTCTGAGATTACTTATTATCACCAAACCTTAAATGGAGGGCGTAAATCCATTTAACATATAGTTCTCACAAAACTATATGCTTTGCTTTCTCAAGTTTATATTGCATTTCACTTGAATGCTTAAATAACTTGTTTGAATTTTGCTACTCAAGTATTTACTTATGGAATAATTCTCACTAAGCCTATAAGCTTATACCCCTATAGATATCTCTTGCAGTTTGACTTTTTATGGTTGAAGCCACGAGAACCTTGTACCCAGGTATTTCCCTTTTTGGTTAAGGAATTTTAGATGAAGTTTAACATTAGCTTAGATGTAGACTTCATAGGAAAAGTTTTGTAATAGATTTTAGCATGTTTTGATGGGGGAATGCTGCTAAAAATTATAAGAAATTATTTACGAATGAATGAATATTATGATTTCCATTTCTTAATTTGTTATTGTATCTTCTTAAGCTTCACATTTCAAAGTGTGATCCTCTAAAATTGTGAGAGCATGCCTTACACCTAATGTCGAAGCTTATGGGAATGACTAAGGTTATCATACTTATGCTTTAATATTAAGTGTGGCGGACTGTTATGTTTAGGGTACTCTTTGGGGCGTGATAGCCTTGGGTGCAAAACAAAGATCCTACAACATTAGAAATCTATTGGGGAATAATCATAAGTAGCTTAGTGAGATAATCCTTATGCAAAAGTACTCATTAACAAGACAATCATACAAGTCCATTAAGTAAGCATATGAAGTGCGACCAACCATATGAGCAATCAATACATACAACTATCTGGTTTCATATATAGAATGGATTTACCCCTCCATTATGGGTTAGGGAATGCTTTGAATGGGTCATCAATAACCTCCTTGAAATTTATGAGCATCTTGAGGTTCCAATGAATCATACTACTAGTCCTCGGGCTTTCCTTACCCAAAGCAATTGATCCAGCTTGGCTACACCATGAGTTCGTATTCCCTGAACGTCCTAATTCTTCAAGATGTAGCTAGGCAGCTTACCTTTTCGGTCCTATGCTGAGGAGTAGTAGCACAATACGAAGATGATACTCTAAATGATATGCATGAACAATTTAGTTTTAAGGAATTCTTGATCCATTATTAATTCATTTAAGGCGATCAATCAATAATTGCACACATAGCAATACATACATAGAGGCAATTATAATAATCAACAAATCAGGCTTCGATATATTTATCATTCATTGATCACACATAGCCAATCACATACATAACTCCCATGATAACCTACATGCATATTAATTTTTATCTTTTCTTAACATCTAGTGCTCTATTCTACAAGCACATGTCCGAATACATAAAATATAAAGGAAAACTCACTCTGCCATGGCGATCTTCTATTAATCGAAGTAATCCTCGAGAAAGAGAAGATCTTAGTTCTCAAAACCTAAACAAAAGAAATACCAAAAATAACTATTTTATCTTGTCATGCCCCAAATGGTACCCTAAACGTGGCAGTCTGCCGTACACAATATTAAAGCCTAAGAATGACCGCCTCAGTCACACGAAAGCTTACATACTATGTACAAGACGTCTAACACATGGAAGAGACATATCGGAGTGATACTTTTTATATTAATACAACTTGAGTAACAATGTAAAGGAAATACGATTCACTATACTTCAATTACAATTCATCCATAGATTTCACTACACAAACTATTACAAGACAATTTATAACACCTAGCTAATATCTTCAGTATCCTTACTTCCGTCGGAATCCTAAGGTCATACTGGCTCTAGACATCTTAGTCCCCACTTAGCATCTTGAGTTAACCTGTTAATTCAAACATCTATGGGTATAAGCTACCACTGCATGTTGTGAGTGAGAACTTCCAAGATCACATTTATATCACATCATACAAACAAGTGATTAGTCAGACAAGTGATATGCATCTAACATATGGATTCAACAAACATATGACCCCAGAAATCATATGTGGATGGACTTGCGCCCTCCATCCCAGGTTAGCAGATTAACGAATCCTGCGGTACGACGCCGTTTAAGCTTACTGTCAACTTAACTATAATTTCGTTTGAGGATCACGATTAACCAAACTTTTATACCATTTAGGATCATATACAACCGAATAATTGCTAATGCTCTATCCCCATTTATGATAGGAATGAGTCCATATTTATTTTCAATTCCGAATAGTCAATTATACCAATTCTTTAAATGATCAATCAATAATCGCAGACAGTCAATTCTAATCCATCTATATAAGCCATAGTTAACCACTCGGCTTCAATATTCTTATATTCCATTTCTCACATCAACAATAACCATACATAGTTCCCATTCATCCCATCATGCATATCCATTTTATCTTTACTAAATATCTAGTGCAACTATTATTATAATCACATACAATAAATGGAATCGGAAGTAACACTCACTTGGCCATTTGATCACCGATCTCTTAGTAAAAGTAATCCGATGGTAATGAATCGTCAATTTCGGGGTCACTTAAAAAGGAAGAAATACCCTAATAAGTATTTCATCACCTAACTAGTCTAAACTATCTCATACAAACTATCAAATTCGTAATTCTCGTCTTCAGCGGGAATTCCAACTTAAAACGGCCATAACTTGGTCGTTTTAACTCAAAATATAGAAAATTATATATTGATTTTTATCTACTTCGAAAGATCTATCTATTTCTAATATTATTTTCAAGTTTTGAAAATGTTTGGGTCACGAAATATTCTGATCAGTTTTGATTAGTAGCGATGTCCAATTCCGAAAAATAGTTTTGTAAATGTTTGTAATGTTCCTACTATATAGATTAACTGTACATGCAATATTGATGATTTCCTATCATGAATGGAATGTTATGAGCTTGATGTATGCATGCTTTTGACAATATTTACTAAAAGGAATTTTAGAACTGTTTATTTGTAAGACTCTATGGCTATTTACTTTTAAAAAAACTATTTTCCTAACTTTGGTCATTTCCATTTGTTTTGGATTTATTTCTTAAGAATATATAATTATCCTTGTTAAAATTAATTCTTTATTATATCTATTATTTATGACCTTCATTTCCACATAAAAATTCCCATTTTACACTTTGTAAGCATGTTTTCAAATAGGAGTTATTCCAAAATCCGAAATTTGAAAAATTAGTTTTTGAGTGATTTCTTTGAGGACAACTTGTTTAATACATTAAAATTATATATCTATCCCATTAAGGGCTTCATTTCTTAAATAAAACTTTTATTTTGAGTTTGGAAAATAAGTGTTTTCATGGCATCACTCCAAAATTACGAATTTTCTTAAAAGGACAAGCAACTCAAATTTTTTTACTTTTTCTACAAATGCATCATGCGTATATGTATTACCTACAAGCTATTGTTATGAAGGCTATGAGATAATCTACCTATATGTATACATATAGTATCAAGAATTCTTTTTGAAAACTTTTACTTTGCAAAACTTTGAATTTTACTAGACTTAAGAAAAATAGTTTTTCTTCTTGTAACGTCATACTTGCTGTTATCAAAACTCAACCTTGATGACCTATATAACCATCACCTTCATTATTTCAATAAAAACCTTCATTTTAGGGTTAGAAAATAGGTGTTTAAATAGGTGGTTTGCCTACTACGAATTTTACAAGATTTTAAAAAACGAAAACATTGTTTAATCTATTCTTGGAAACCATTTGTTGTTCTAAGATTATATTTTGATAAATCTCTCTTATCCTTGTCAAAAGTTGGTTTCTGTTACATATATTCCCTAGGACTTTCATTTTCCTATAAGAATTATCATTTTGGCATTTGGAAATAGGTGTTTAAATGGTGGCTATTTTCAAATCCGAATTTTGACTCATTTGAATTTGTTTTCTTTGTAAAACTCATTTAGTTTTTCAAAAACTATTTCTTAATCAAACCTACCCCTTAAGGCTTCCATTTCTTTAATAAAAGTCTTGTTTTGAAGTTGAAAAATGGGTTTTCAAAATTGGTCTTTGTTGAGATCCGAATTTACAAAATTTATTTTTGGACATACTTTTGCTAAAATCTATCTAAACTTATGAAAATTCATCCATTACATAATCTATCTTAAGAGCCTTCCATATCTTGAATAAAAACTTCATCTTTAACTTGGAAAACTATTTGTAAACTATGCCTTGACCTAAATCTGAAAATAGAGTTTTGTTATGAAAAATCATCTTTGAACCATATAAAATGAAGTCTTGATGATATATATACATTAAGCCTTCATTTTCTCAAGTAAAAATTTCATTTTGATACATGAAAAGTGGTTTTTAAAAATGGATCTTGCCTAGGTACGAATTTCACCATTTTTGTTTGAGTTCAAAACCAAGATCTACACTTAATATGAATATAATATAAAAGAAATCCATGGTAGTAAACTATAAACTCATAGATCTAAACTTTACTCATCAAGATCATTCATTATGATATCTATTCCTTAAGGCCTTCATTTTAAATGAAAAATACACATTTTGAAGTTGAAAAATAGCTTTTCTAATATGGTTCCCTTTTTATCTGAATTTTCAAAAATGATTTTTGTTGAAACTAAAATAGATCTTGAGCTTTCTAATATCTTCCTACTACCATCAAGCTATTACAAGTTATTTAAGAACATAAAACAAAAGTCTAATGCATGTATGAACTTAAAACAACTAGATCTAGTTTATTATACTAGTTATGAATGCATGAACACTATGATGGTTATGTGAATGATGAATATATGCATAAATCCTTAGCAATAACAACATAACCGAAAATAAAACAAAATAATAGTAAAATAACTCAAATACAAGATTTAAAACATAAACAAAATCAAAGCTACAAAAAAAAGTTACATCTACAAAATATAACTACTTTTAGCAAGAAAATAATAATGATACAAGAGAATAATTATGGATAAGAGAAGTGTTTTATTTTGTCATCATCAGCCTTAGCTTTTAAGCTTATGGAAGGTCATTTGATGCATGAAACTCTCACTATACTTTACCTATATCATCTATGGAAGCTCAAGAAGAAGGTATACTTAGAGAATCTTCAAGAATGGAGTATGGAAGTTATTTTTTTTAGATGGGGGCAGCTTGTTTCCTTTGCAAGATAAGGCTAAGAAAGGAACAAAGAGAGGAAAAAGAGAGTAAATGAGGTAGGGTTTAAAAAGAGAGAAAGTGTATAAGTATAAGGCTTTAAAATACAGAGAGGAGTGCATTAAATGAGTGTTAATTAATTGAAAAAAAAATAAAACAAAGGCAGATTGGGAGGGGGCTGCACGTGAATTTCAAAGGGGAGAGAGAGGGTGTTTAGTTAGTTTGTAACTTAAATTTTGAAAGTGTAACTTATGTCATTTAATTTGCTAACTAAAAGAGACTTTAAATCATTAAATAAATCATTAAAATAAAAGAAAAGTGGCTATTTTTAGGAGAGTATGGTCAACTGTCATGCATTGAAAATAGAGTGTAGAATGAGTGAAAGAAAACTTGAATAATGTGTAAAAGTGACAATTAAAGTGTACTTGAAGTATGGATTGAAAAAGTGCCTTTTATTAAGAAAATATATAAAATAAAATTAAGAAAAATATTTCTAAATAAGTGGCAGAATTTTCATAAATAAAATTAAATAATTAATTGAATTATTTTAGTATTTCAACAAATATGTTACTGGTATGATCAAAATACGAGAATATGGGCTATAAATGATATTTTTATAACCCGAAAAATTATAAAAATTTATTTTATGAAAATAAAAATATTTTACAATTATTAAATTAATTTATTTTATTTTTAGTATCGGGTCTTAAATAGAAACTGATCCTGTAAAAACCCGAAATGAATTAAATTTTGGAAAAATAGAATTTTCTATGATATAAAAAATATTTTTCTAAAAATATAAGGGTTTATAAGAATAATAAAATTGTATAATGAATAGTATTGAATAGTGCTAAAAGACTAGTTAATTTCCAATAGTAATAAAATACGAATGTAATCGAAAAATAAGATATTTCTAGTTATCAAAAAAATTATAAAACTGATATTTTTGAAATCCTCATGAAAATACGAGTATAACAGTATTAATGGTATATTTTTTATATCTCGAGCCTCGGGACACGCTTTTCAAAGTCTGTATCCGAACGGGTTCAAAATAGGTCAAAAATTTACTAATATGATATTTTTAAGCGACCTTATATTACTATGAGCTATTCTACACACTTAAACCATACCTCGGCCTCTAGGACTAAGAACGCGAGATTTCCGGACTTCAACTACTGTATTCCACTTAGTGTTCTCGGGTGATTTTCCGGTTTAGATCTTTGCCAATTTGGAAACTAATGTTTTATGTTTATACAACATATTTAGTTTGAGAAAATTATTTAAAATTTTATTTTTGTAAGTATTTAATATCTCTCAACGTTTTCGGAATTCTTGAATTGAGTTTTATTTTCGAAGGTTTATCGTTATTTTCTTTTTAATAATTTGTTTTTGGTTTCTATATTACCTGATTTTACAAGTTGGAGTTAAATATAGAATTTGTCGTACGTAGTGGTTTTGAATTTGAAGACTGTTGAGTTCTTATCTTATTTTTAAGGAAATCTCATTTTCTCAAGATTAAGAAATTTCTGGATTCGTTTGTAATTTAGGACTAGTCGAAATTCGGTTTTAATTTGGAGTCATTTTTAGGGTTTATTTTTGAAGTTTATTTTGGAATTATTTACTAAAATTTCCAGGGGCTTGCATCCTCCCCACCTTAAATAAAGTTTTATCCGCAAAACTTGTTGTGTGCGTGTCATTTATTGAGAAAAGATTGTGAATTTCGAGTTATATTTCTAGCACTGGTTTATGCTTTGGTTTGTATCATTTCTAAATTTTGTATGATAGATATTTTATGAAATACAGCACATACAAATTAATAAGATTTGGCTTAGCGATTCCAACCTTCACTTACACGACCTTTGGGAAAATGACATGGACTTGACTCAAGACCACAGACGACCTGACTCGCTCGACACTAAACGACTCACGATAACATGACCTTACATGACTTGATTACTTTGACCAACGAAGGTTGTGGATTCGCTTCTCCATTCTTATGTAGCTGTATATACAATATTGTGCCTTAAGATCCATATTTCTTTAAAAATTGAAGTCATCATTGTTTTAAGCTCTTATCATCGTGATCATCTTGATGGGGTTGTAATCAAGAGATCTCATTGCTTTATTGTATAATTATTACTTATGAAGATCTTATGGAGTTCAGTAATTGAGATTTGATTACTGAAGTTTTATCTCTTATGTAATGATCATCATAGATTTTCGATCTTTCAAAGTTCTTCATTTGTAAGAAGTTGTATGAGGGGTGTCTCGAAATTTGTTAAATTAATCGAGTTTTGTTTTAGTTTCCATTATTGGCTCATTCTAGCTTTTAATGGTCTCGAGCTTTCCTATTCTTAGTCTAGCTATTTAATCCAAGGGTATTTCCAATAACCTATCTCATTGATTCTATTGGTAGGCAAGGATATGCGGTAGTCTAAGGTATGGCGCTAACCTGGTACCGAGTTGCATCTTTGATCCTCCCTTCCTTCCATTGCAATGGAGTCTAATTCCTCATCATTAGCTTCCCTATACTCTAAACATGGGTGAAGGTTGTAGATGAGATTTTCAGATGAAGATGTTCCTAAAGAACTTCGATTCCTTTCTCCTTTGTTGCTTTTATTCCTATTATATCTCTTCCTCTTCTTCCTTGATAGATTTAGTGAAGCAACATGCAGGTTTTCCCGTCTAGGGCATGTTTTAGCTAAATGTTTTGTTTTTGAGCAAAGAAAGCATGCGATGGTTGTCTTGCATCGTTTCATGCTCATGTCTTACAGGTATAGATGTTGAACTGGCTTGAGTCTATCGCATGTAATTTCTTATCTGACTAGTAAGCCGTTCAATCTCGATTGAAGCATCTCCTACTTGGTTAGGTGGTCAGGTATCATTCGGTTCTCGGATCCTAAATGAGTCATGATGGGTTCTGCTGTGGTTGGGTATGTCTCCTACAGTTTTATTAAGCTCGGGTGAAAATTCTAAATCTTTTATCACGTTTTAAGGTGTTAAAAGAGACTTAAAGAAACTTATCGGAAATATAGAACACAGAAATGCGAAAACAACAACATATATCAGAAATATTAAAATTCTACTGAAATCAAAATCAATAAGAAAAACTTCATAATATTCAAAATGAAATACAGGAAATCAAGAGTATATTGGAGTCAATTCATAGACTAGATAATAAACCACAACATCAGTTTATATTTTCAAAACGTCTTTATTCCTTTTACTCAAAAAGTTATTTGCTCCTAACGCTTTACAAAAGATCTATTGCTTTTTCTAGGAGACTGACTTCGTCCAAACAAGGGCAGCTATCCACTTGTCAATTCTTTTAGGGGCATTTACTCGTCCGGTGTCCTGGCTGTTTGCAGATGAAGCACTTTAGGGTTTCCTTTCTTGGACAGTCCATAATCTTATGCTCGGGATCCCTACAAAGACAACACTTATGCTTTAGCTGTGGACACTGTTTTAGATAATGACCTTCCTTGCACTTCCAGCAATTGATCTGACGCCTTTTAAAAGATTCATTCTTAACAGATAGGTTAGCTGTCTTAAACCTCCTAACTTTGGAGCTTGAACTAGCCATAGAAGAAGGAGTCTTAATTCCTTGCATTGTCGCTTGGTGGGGTCCTTCCACATGAACCGGCACATTCCTAACAAGCGCTTGTTGCAATAGGAGCTTTTGTGCATCCACCAAACATCCTAAAAGGTCTGTAACTTGTTGCATGTTCTCCTTAGGTAGTCTCCTAGAATGTCACGCCCCGAGGGTATTCTAATAATAATAATCAAGAACCACTCGATTACCACTATTAGTTTACCTTCTAGGAATGACATGATTTCCAAAAATAGGATCTTTTAGTTGCTTGGATGGAATAAACAAACATATATAAGATGTAAACTAGTAAACAATTATTACAAACTACAACATTACAGATCATATGCTTTATAAGTCCTTATAACCTTAGCTGATGATTCTAATGCACATAAATTGCATCAAAAGTCTATTACAGATATAGATATTCTAACCCTATACTAAACTTTAAACTTCTGACTTCTAATCTCTTACTAGGACCATGCTTCTGCTAGTAATGAGCCAGGGTCGCAAGGTGAACCTGAAAGGACTGTGGGAGTGTGAGCCAAACACAAGTTCAGTGAATAACCAGAACTTATTACATATAACATACAAGTTATTTAACAATCATATGCAATGCATCAATCAAACAAATGAACATTACAAGGTTGGATAACCCGGAATCCAAACAGGATGAAGATTTACGCCTCTTATCGGGGTTGAAGGAACACAATCTATGGTCCACCTGCCCAAGAGGGACTTAAGCTTTCAGGAAATAATATTCAATTTAATTAGCTAATCATGTTTCCTCATTTATTTCCTGTTTTAGCTTTAGAAACTCCACTAAGTGTTAGTTATTTCCAAGCAATACCATAAGCGGCGTCCTTCGTTTACCATTTAGTTCCTATGGTATTAACAGAACAAAGGTAATCTCGCAATTAACTAATAGCTCCCTGGCCTAGATAATTCAAGCATTACCAGAGATCCGAAAAACTAACACGTAGTAGGCTACCACTTACTCAAATGCTTTTTATGCATAGCATGTAATGCATGATTATTTTCCATTATGGTTCTAGTAGTTTTTAGTCAATTTGGAGGTGATCAAGCATTACAGACACTCAATAAGATGTTATATACATTATCAAAAACACATGCATTTGTGTTATCACTTATTTTAGAGTGACATGGCAATCAATGTAATACAATACACAACTTGCATAATTCAAACAGTACACCAATTTTCATTATCTTTTTATTTAAGGTTCACTACTAGCACAAGCACAATCAATGTAATAAGACTGAGTTACTCACCTGCCCATCCTATTTAATTGTAGTAATCTTCAGGTAGGTCCTCCCCAATACCCGAGTCACCTATTGAGATAAATCATATAATTATTAAAATTTCCAGACTATACAATTTAGTTCCTATGAATATTTAAGTGTCTTAATGGTTTGCTGGGTTTCTGTTTTATTCTTAACTAGTTCTTTTGAAATAGCCCTAAGTTCTAAACCATTGTAATCACAGTTTTATTTTATTGATTTTGGTTGGATACTTGAATCTATTTGATTGGGTATTTGGAAAGTTTAATAATTCAGTTAGTTCATTTTTATTGTTCAAAACTATTAGTTTTCCTTTTTAATTACTTAATAAATTTTTCTTATAGAGTATAGATATTCTTAACTCACAATTTTGGATCATCTAAATTTCCATTGTTATCTATTCATTTACAAATATTTAAATATATTCTTAGTATTTACTAAACTCATAAATTATATATATATATATATATATATTTCTATAAATTAGTTAAATATCATCTTTATGAAATATACTCACTAATAAAAGGATTTATTAATTTAATTATAATTATTTTCGAAATTATTCCTTTTTTCCGTAAATAATAAGGATATTAATAATTATTATCAATAATAATACTAAACATAATTATAACCAATAGTACTAATAATAATAATAATAATAATAAAATAATAATAAAATTTCCGAAGTAGATTAGGTAGAATAATTACATTTCATCACATTAGTAATTATAATAATTGTCTTACACTCTAATTCATAGTATTACTAAAATAATTTTAGCCTTATATTCATATCTTATATTATTTCAAAAATAATACTTTCAAAAATTCTAACAAAATTCTTTTAATAATATTAAAAATATTAATAATTGTAGTTAGAAAACCCTTTATACTTAAATTACTTATTAAAAGTAATTTATATTTCTAAAAATTCTTTTTGGATTAATATTAATAAATTAAATATTTAAGCATCATACATTTAATAAAGCAAGAAAAATTTTATTTTTAAGTTTAAATAAGTAAATAAATAAATAATTTCTGATTTTGTATTATTATATTCTAACATTACTATTACATTTTCCAGAAAAAAATAAATAAATGCAGAAATAAAAATAATAATTATAATTCTAAAATTACTTATATTATTAATTATTCTTTAGTTAAATTTAATTAGTTTCGTTTTTTTTATTCTTGGCCGAGAGGTACACGAGTTAAACAAGCCCGTGTACCGCCCCGTGCTCATCGGGGAATCATTGTTCATCTTCTTCCCCGATGAGCCGTGGCTAATTCCGATCAATCCCGATGTTAAAACGTCGGGATTTTGGATCCTATGGACTCTTAAGAACCTCATCTACTTGAATATCCAAGAAAAACAACATAATAACAACATGTTACCCACTATTTTGGATCATCAAGCTCGGTTAGGGTTTAGGAAAATCACCTTCGTTGTGACTTCTCGGTGAAATCCGAAGCTCCTAATGGACTTAGTTAGCTTCCTAGGATGTTTAGGAGTCAGTATCAATCCTTAGAATTGAAAGAAAACACACGAAATAGAATCAACTTACCTCAAGCTCGTTTTCACACGTTTTTCCATTTTTGTTACAATTTTTGGATTTAGTTGATGCGAGTGTTTAAAAATCGGTTTCTAGGTCGATTCAACTCTTAATAGGTTGTAGTTGTATTCTGGAAAGTTTGAGAGGAATTGGAGTTCGTTTGCTTGCCTTTTCAAGTTCGTTAATGTGTGTATAATATATTATATATATATATAAACGATATGCAAATCTTCGGCCGTGTTTCTTTCTCAAATTTGAAACGAATTGCTCCTGTTTGTGGCTCATTCATTCCCTTGTTTGATTGTCATTAATGTGTGGGTGAGTTGGCTAATTTGTATTGGCTTAGGAGAGGATGGGGATTGACTTTGGTGCAAATTATTGAGGAAATTTCGGTTCATCATTTTTGAGAAGATCACAACCCTTAAAACGAAATAGAAACGTCTCCTGCAAGTTGTAATTATATATATATTAGTTATATATTATTTAGTTGAATTTTCGGTAGTTTTATTACACTATTAGGGTATATTTTAGCTTATATATGTAAGTTTATATACACAAATATCTTTAATGGATTCTACTAGGTGTTTAGTTTAACAAAAAGCACAAATTTAAGTTTTAATTATACGTATTGATTTGTTTAAGAAAATTTATCCTCCGCGATTTTAGGTTTTATAAGCTTTTCGGGTCAATTTTCGTTTCAGGCTTCAAGAGCTTAGAAAACCCTAATTCGAATATTGGTATGATTCAAATCTGTGTTTGAGGTCTAGATCTCAAGTTATATATCAGTTTATGTTTTTATTAATATTTATAATCCTAACAGTTCATCTTAAGATCACGATTTTCTAACTAAAACCCTATTGAGTCATTTACATAATACTACTACTAATAATAAGCTAAATTAGTTATATGTATTAGATTTGGATACTCACTATGAAATCTTATCAATGTAGTTTATTATCGACTAGAAATCTCAAATTTTAGGGTTCCAATCCAAATATAGGTTCATTACTATACCTTGTTTTAATTTCCGGTCTCTATTGGATACCAAAATGGTTTCTTAATTTCTATATTTAGGTTTTCCTATATAATCTGTCTGTTTGACAAAGATTCGAGTTTGGGATTTGAAGTTTCCTTTGATCACAACTTGAATTATTAACTCGGAATACGAAATCTCGTTTTTGGAATCTATTGGGGTCAAAGAAGTTCTTTTATGAAGTTTATGAATCCCAAACCGATCAAATTTAAAGTATCTATCTAATCAAAAGTTTCTAATTAGCTTCTAGGGTTACTAGTCAGTACATAATTTCTAATCTAGAGTCGTATCGTATGGTGGAAGTTTTCGGGGTTTACATAGAAACAAGACGAAACAGTCACATTAGCCTAATTATTCCACACACAAGTTGCTTATGGTTTAGAAAAACAGTTACAACTTTTTATTTTCTTTAAACTCGTTTATTTAGAAAAACGATGAAAGCGCGCAATTAATCCTTCCCACCTAGTGGTCCTATAGGTCAAAGGGGTAATCTACCATTTCTATTATCGGCTTGAACCAAGGGTCAGGTAAGGTCACTTACTCTTATATTTTGCAGTTGCTAGAATAGATTGGATCGTCCCCTTAATTATTTTCAATCTTCCTTCCTTATATGTCTATTTCTATGTTTTCCAGAAGTCTCCAAAAATAGAATTCAAATCCTTAATAATAGGAAGTCATACCTTAAGGGTCATAGAGTTAAATCTAGTTTCTTCTTTACTTAAGGGTTATCTAAGACTCGCCTATCGATTCTTAAGATCGTGTCTTAACATTCTATTCTCCTAAAATATTCCTACCTAATTCCCAAAACCTTGTCGCTCTGATACCAACTAAACTGTTACGCCCCGAACGGTACCCTAAACGTGCAGTCCACCGTACATAATATTAAAGCCTAGGAATGACCGCCTCAGTCACGCAAAGGCTTACATACTATGTGCAAGGCGTTCAACACATGGAGGAGACATATCGGAGTGATGCATTTTATATTGATACAACTTGAGTAACAATGTAAGGAAAATACGATTCACTATACTTCAATTACAATTCATCCACAGATTTCACTACACAAACTATTACAAAACAATTTATAACACCTAGCTAATATCTTCAAGTATTCTTACTTCCCATCGGAATCCTAAGGTCATACTTGGCTCTAGACATCTCAGTCCCCACGTAGCATTCTTGAGTTAACCTGTTTAATCAAACATCTATTGAGGTATAAGCTACACTAGCTTAGTGAGTGAGAACTTCCAAGATCACATTTATATCACATCATACAAACAAGTGATTAATCAGATAAGTGATATGCATCAAACATATGGAATCAACAAACATATGACCAGCCGGAAATTATATGTGGATGGACTTGCGCTCTCTATCCCAGGTTAGCAGATTAACGAATCCTGCGGTACGATGCCGTTTAGGCTCACGGTCAACCTAACTATAAATTCGTTTGAGGATTACGATTAACCGAACTTTACATCGTTTAGGATCACAGGCAACCGAAAAAATGCTAATGCTCCATCCCCATTTATGATATGAATGAGTCCATATTTATTTTCAATTCCGAATAGTCAATTATACCAATTCTTTAAGTGATCAATCAATAATCGCAGACAATCAATTCTAATTCATCTATACAAGCAATAGTTAATCACACGGCTTCGATATTCTTATATTCCATTTCTCATATCAACAACAACCATACATAGTTCCCGTTAACCCCATCATGCATATCCATTTTATCTTTACCAAATATCTAGTGCAACTATCATTACAATCACATACAATAAATGGAATCAGAAGTCATACACTCGGCCATTGGATCACCGGTCTCTTATTAAAAGTAATTTGGTGGTAAGGAGTCGTCGATTTCGGGGTTACCTAAAAAGAAGAAATACCCTAAAAAATATTTCATCACTTAACTAATCCAAACTATCTCATACAAACTATCAAATTCATAATTCTCGTCCTAAGCAGAATTCCAACTTAAAACGATTATAACTTGGTCGTTTTAACTCGGAATTTAGCAAATTATATATCGATTTATATCTACTTCGAAAGATATATCTAATTCTGATATCACATTTTAGTTTTGAAAACTTTGAAGCTTCGGAAATGTCTGATCAATTCATATCAGTAGCGAAAACAATTTAAGAAAATTGATTTTGTGAAAGTTTGTGAAGTTTCTACCATCCAAAGTAAGCATACATGCAATATGAGCAAGTTACTAGCATAAATGATATGTCATGAGATATATATAGGCATGTTCTCAATGATATTGAATAAAAGAAATTTTTAGGAAACTTTTTCCTTATAAGATTTTATGAAAATTTAATTTAGAAAGGCTAGTCTTGTATTTTTTACAATCCCCACTTGTTTTTAGAAAGATTCCTTGATAAAATTTATTTATGCTTGTTAAAATTAAGCCTTCATTATGTATATTCCTTAAGGTCTTTGTTTTTCAATAAAAATTTCCATTTTACACTCTGTAAACATATTATAAATATGGTTCATCTCAAAATCCGAATTTTGTAAAAATTATTTTTGTGGTGATTCCTTTAAGTAAAAATTATTTGATACTTAGAAAATTAAGGCTCAACCATACCTAGCCACTACGGACTTTATTTCTTTAATAAAACTTCTATTTTGAGTTTGGAAAGTAAGTGTTTTCATGCCATTACTCCATTATTATGAATTTCTTAAAAAGACAAGCAACTCAAATTTTTCCTACTTTATTTCTACAAATGCCTCATATATATATGTAATACCTACAAGCTATTGTTATGAAGGTTATGAGATGATCTATCTATATGTACACATATAGTACCAAGAATTCTTTTTGAAAACTTTTACTTTGCAAAAGTTTGAATTTTACTAGACTTAAGAAAAATAGTTTTTCTTCTTGTAAAATCATATTTGCTTTTATCAAAACTCTACCTTGATGACCTATATAACCATCACCTTCATTATTTCAATAAAAACCTTCATTTTAGGGTTAGAAAATATATGTTTAAATAGGTGGTTTGCCTAAGTACGAATTTTACAAAATTTTAAAGAATGCAAATATTGTTTAATCTATTCTTGGAAACCATTTATTGTTCTAAGATTATATTTTGATATACCTCTCTTATCCTTGTCAAAACTTGATCTTTGTTACATATATTCCCTAAGACTTTCATTTTCCTATAAAAATTTCATTTTGGTATTTGGAAATAGGTGTTTAAATGGTGGCTATTTTCAAATCCGAATATTGAAAAATTCATTTGAGTTTGTTTTCTTTGTAAAACTCATTTAGTCTTTCAAAAACCATTTCCTAATCAAACCTACCTCTTAAGGCTTCAACTTCTTTAATAAAAATCTTGTTTTGAAGTTGAAAAATGGGTTTTTAAAATTGGTCTTGGTTAAGATCCGAATTTACAAAATTTATTTTTGGACATATCTTTTTAAAATCTATCTAAACCTATGAAAAATCATTCTTTACATATCCTATCTTAAAAGCCTTCCATATCTTGAATAGAAACTTCATTTTTAAGTTGGAAAACATGTTTTTAAGTTATGTCTTTACCTAGATCCGAAAATAAAATTTTGTTTTGAAAAATAATCTTTAAAAATCATCTTTGAACCATATAAAATGAAGTCTTGATGATATATATACATTAAGCCTTCATTATCTCAAGTAAAAATTTCATTTTGACACTTAGAAAGTGGTTTTTAAAAATGGATCTTGCCTTGATACGAATTTCACCATTTTTGTTTGAGTTCAAAACCAAGATCTACACTTAATATGAACATAAATGTAAAAGAAATCCATGGTAGTAAACTATAAACTCATAGATATAAACTTTACTCATCAAGATTGTTCATTTATGATATCTATTCCCTAAGTCCTTCATTTTAAATGAAAAATACACATTTTGAAGTTGAAAAATAGCTTTTCTAAATATGGTTCCTTTTTTATCCGAATTTTTAAAAATGATTTTTGTTGAAACTAAAATAGATCTTGAGCTTTCTAATACTTTCCTACTACCATCAAGCTATTACAAGTTATTTAAGAACATAAAACAAAAGTCTAACGCATGTATGAGCTTAAAACAACTAGATCTAGTTTACTTTACTAGTTATAAATGCATGAACACTATGATGGTTATGTGAATGATGAATATATGCACAAATCATTAGCAATAATAACATAACTTGAAAACAAAACAAAATAATAGCAAAACAACTCAAATAACAAGATCTAAAACATAAACAAAATCAAAGCTACAAAAAAAAGGTTAGATCTACAAAATATAACTACTTTTAGCAAGAAAATAATAATAATACAAGATAATAATCATGGAGAAGATGAGTGTTTCATTTTGGCATCATCATCCTTAGCTTTTAAGCTTATGGAAGGTCATTTGATGCATGAAACTCTCACTATACTTTACCTACATCAACTATGGAAGCTTTGGACAAGAGTTTTATCAAAGAATCTTGAAGAAATATGTGTGGGAGCTTACTTAAAGAATAGGGGTAGCAAGGTTTTGTTGGAAGAACAAGAGAAAATGAAAAGAGAAAGAGAGGGAAAAGAGAGGAAAAGTATAAAGAATAGTAAAGGTTTGAAGGTGTAAATGAGAGAGAGATAAAAGGAGTTAAAGGCACATTAAATGAAGTAAAAAAAAGAAAAGAAATGGGAAGCCAATGAAGGACTATAGCAGGCTTGGGAAGAGAGAGAGAGGAATTTGGTTAGCTTTTGACTTGATAATGTAATGTGTAATTAATGTGTAAGTGTAACTTCTTAAAGAAGGGTTGAAATAACTTTACTTTAATAAATTTTAGAGTATTTCAAGGGACAAGGCAGCCAAAAAGGAGTAAAAAAATCTACCAAGAAGTGATAATGAAGTGTAGAAAGATTGAAGTGAAAAAGAAGTGATGTGTGAAAAGTGTATTTAAAGGTATGGGTTGTAAGAGTACTTTCTTAATAAAATAAATTAAAAATAAGAAAAATATAGAAAATGTATTCCAAATATTTGTAGCATATTTTTCATAATTAAAATAAGATAATTAATTAATTTATTTTAGTGAATTATCAAATAAGTTACCGGTATTATCAAAATAACGAATATGAGCTATAAATGATATTTTTATAACCCGAAAAATTCTAAAAAATTATTTTTCAATTATTAAATTAATTTATTTTATTTTTAGTATCGGGTCTTATATAGAAATTGATCCCGTAAAAACCTGAAACTAACTAAATTTTAGAAAAATAGAATTTTCTATGATATATAAAATATTTATCTAAAAATATAATAGTTTATAAGAATAATAAAATTGTGTAATGAATAGCAATGAATAGAACAAAAGACTAGTTAACTACCAGTAGTAATGAAATACGAATATAATCGAAAAATCAGATAATTCTCGTTATCGAAAAATTATAAAACTAATATTTTTAAAATCCATATGAAAATACGAGTCTAACGGTATTAATGGTATATTTTTGATATCTCGAGCCTCGGGACATGCTTTTCAAAGTCTGTATCCGAACAGGTTGAAATAGGTAAAAAATTTACCAATATGATATTTTTAAGCTGTAAGCCCCGAAAATTTCAGTAAATAATTTCAAGATGAACTTCGAAAATAAACCCCAAAAATCACTCCAAATTAAAATCGAATTTCGACTAATCCTAAATCACGAACGAATCTACAAATCTCTTAATCTTGAGGAAAATAAGAATTCTTAAAAACAAAATAAGAACTCATCATACTTCAATTCCAAAACCACTACGTACGACAAATTCCATACGTAACTCCGACTTATAAAATTAGGTTATATAAAGCGCAAAAACAAATTATTAAAAAGTAAATAACGATTAACCTTCGGAAATAAAACTCAATTCAAAGAATTCCAAAAACGTCGAGAGATATTAAATACTTACAAAAAATCAAATTTAAAATAAATTTCTCAAATCAAATATGTTGTATAAACATAAAATATCAGTTTCCAAATTGGCAAAGATCTAAATAGAAAATCACCCGAAAACCCTAAGTAGAAAACTCGGCAATCTCGCGTCCTTAACCTTCAAGGCCGAGGTGTAGTTTAAGTTTGTAGAATAGCTTGTAGTAAAATAAGTTCGCTTAAAAATATCAGATTGGTAAATTTTTTACCTATTTCGAACCCGTTCGGGTATAGACTTCGAAAAGCGTGTCTCTGGGCTCGAGATATAAAAAATATACCATTAGTACCATTAGACTAGTAATTTCATAAGATTTCTAAATATATCAGTTATATAATTTTTCGGGTTATAAAAATTACAATTATATCCTTTTTATCGTATTTTCATTACTACAGGTAATTAATTAGTCTTTTGCACTATTCACTTCTATTTCGTTACACAATTTTATTATTTTATGAAGCCTTATTTTTTAAAAGATATTTTATATATTATAGAAAATTTTGTTTTTCTAAAATTTAGTTCGTTTTGGGCTTATACGGGATCAGATTCTATTTAAGACCCGATACTAAAAATAAAATAAATTAAATTAATAATGAAAAATATTTTAAAAATATTTCTATTTTCATAAAATAATTTTTGGAATTTTTTGAGTTATAAAAATATCATTTATAGCCATATTCGCGTATTTTGATCATACCGTAACTTATTGGATAATTCACTAAAATAAATTAATTAATTATGTTATTTTTATTATGAAAAATATGCTACAAATATTTGGAATGAATTTCCTATTTTTATTTTATTTTATTTTATTAAGAAAGTACTCTTACAACCCATACTTTCAAGTACACCTTTCACATATCACTTCTTTTTCACTTCAATCTTTTTATACTTCATTATATCACTTCATGGCAGATTTTGACTCCTTTATGGCTTTCTTGACTCTTGAAATACTCCAAAAATTAATTAAAAAAACCCCCTTTCAGCCCTTCTTCAAGAAGCTCCATTACATATTAATTACACATTACATTTTCAAGTCAAAATTCAACAAATTCCCTCTCTCTCCTCTCTCCACTTTCACGTGCAACACTCCCTTCATTGCTGTCTTTGTTTTATTTTTTTCTTCTTTCATTCATTTAATACACTTATTCTCTCTCTCTTTCATTTACTCATTTTTCCCTTTACCATTCCTTATCTTTTTCTCTCTCTTTTTCCTCTCTTTCTTTCTTCATTTTGTTCTTGTTCTTACAAGAACACAAGCTGCCCCTAATTCTTCTTTGAGCTTCTACACATATTTCTTCAAGATTCTTAAATAAAACTCTTGTCTAAAGCTTCCATATGTGATATAGGTAAAGTATAGTGAGAGTTTCATGCATCAAATGACATTCCATAAGCTTAAAAGCTAAGTATGATGATGCCAAAATGAAACACTCCTCTTCTCTATGATTATTCTCTTGTATTATTATTATTTTCTTGCTAAAAGTAGTTATATTTTGTAGATCTAACTTTTTGTATCTTTGATTTTCGTTTATGCCTTAGATCTTGCTATTTGAGTTATTATTTTTGCTATTTCTTATGATTTATACATATATTCATCATTCACATAACTATCTTAGTGTTCATGCATTTAAAACTAGTATAGTAAACTAGATCTAGTGTTTTGAGTTCATAAAATGCATTAGACTTTTGTTTTATGTTCATGAACAACTTGTAGTTGCATGATGATAGTAGGAAGGTTTTAGAAAGCTCAAGATCTATTTTATTTTCAACAAAAATCATTTTTGAAAATTCGGATGAAAATGGAACCATATTTAAAAAAGTTGTTTTTCAACTTCAAAATGTGTATTTTTCATTTGAAATGAAGGGCTTAGGGTATATACAACATAAATGAATGATTTTGATGAGTAAAGTTTATATCTATGAGTTTATAGTTTACTATCATGAGTTTCTTTTAGATTTATGTTCATATTAAGAATATAGATCTTGGTTTTGAACTCAAACAAAATTGTGAAATTCGTATTTAAGCAAGACCCCTATTTAAAAACCACTTTCTAAGTGTTAAAATGAAATTTTTACTTGAGATAATAAGGCTTAATGTATGTGTATCATCAATACCTCTTTTTACAAGAATCAAAGATGATTTTCAAAAGTTACTTTCAAAATAAAAATCTCATTTTCGGATTTAGGCCAAGGCATATTTTAAAAACATGTTTTCCAAATCAAAAATGAAGTTTTTATTCAAGATATGGAAGGCTCTTAAGATATGATATGTAAGGAATGGATTTTCATAAGTTTAGATAGATTTTATCAAAAGATATGTCCAAAAATAAATTTTGTAAATTCGGATCTCAACAAAGACCAATTTTGAAAACCCATTTTTCAACTTCAAAACAAGACTTTTATTAAAGAAATGGAAGTCTTAAGGGATAGGTTTGATTAGAAAATAGTTTTTGAGAGACTAAATGAGTTTTACAAAGAAAACAAGTTCAAATGAATTTCTCAAAATTCGGATTTGAAAATAGCCATTATGTAAACACCTATTTCCAAATGCCAAAATGATAATTTTTATAGGAAAATAGAAGTCCTAGGGAATATATGTAATAAAGACCAAGTTTTGACAAGGATAAGAGAAGTTTATCAACATATAATCCTAGAATAACAAATGGTTTCCAAGAATAGGTTAAACAATGTTTTCATTCTTTAAAATTTTGTAAAATTCGTATTAAGCAAACCACCTATGTAAACACCTATTTTCTAACCCAAAATGAAGGTTTTTGTTGAAATAATGAAGGTGATAGTTATATAGATCATCAAGGTTGAGTTTTGATAAAAGCAAGCATGATTTTACAAGAAGAAAAACTGTTTTTCTTAAGTCTAGTAAAATTCAAAATTTTGCAAAGTAAATATTTTCAAAAAGAATTCTTGGTACTATATGTATACATATAGATAGATCATCTCATAACTTTCATGAAAATAGCTTGTAGGTAATTCATATATGTATGATGCATTGTAGAAATGAAGTATGAAAATTGAGTTTATCCAAAATTTGTAAATTCGGATGATTTCAAAACCATGCCTTAATAACCCATTTATCAACTCCAAAACTTGTGTTTTATACGAAGAATGAAGAGTTTAGGTCATAGGTATCATCAAGTAATGATTTTGATAAATTAAGATAGGATTTGCTAAGAAAAATATATAGAACAAGGAGTAGAAATAAAGTAGGAAAAATTGAGTTGTTGTCATTTTTAAGAAATTCGTAATAATAGAGTAATGGTATGAGAACCCATATTTTTCAAACTCAAATTAGAAGTTTTATCAAAGAAATAAAGTCCTTAGTGGCTATGTATGATTGAGCCCTAATTTTCTAAATATCACATGATTTTTACTTAAATGAATCACTCAAAAACTAATTTTTACAAAATTCGGATTTTAGAATCAACCCTACTTGAAAACATGTTTACAAAAAGTAAAATGGAAATTTTTATGTAGAAATAAAGATCATAAATAATAGATATAATAAAGCTTAATTTTAGCAAGGATAATTACATTTTCTTAAGAAATAAATCCAAACCAAATGGAAATGAGCAAAGTTAGAAAACTAGTTTTCTTAAAAGTAAATAGCCATGGAGTCTTACAAATAAAAAGTTTTTAAAATTTCTTTTAGTAAATATTGTCAAAAGCATGCATGCATAAAGCTCATAACATGCCATTCATGATAGTAAATCATCAATATTGCATATGTAGTTAATCTATATAGTAGGAACATTACAAACATTTACGAAACTATTTTTCGGAATTGGAATTTGCCACTGTTCTGATCTGATCCGATCTTTTTGAAGCTTCAAAGTTTTCAAATCTTAAATATAATATTACAAATAGGTAGATCTTTCGAAGTAGATAGAAATCGATATATAATTTGCTAAATTCTTAGTTAAAACGACCAAGTTATGGCTGTTTTAAGTTGGAATTCCCGTTTATGACGAGAATTTCGAACTTGATAGTTTGTATGAGATAGTTTGGACTAGTTAAGTGATGAAATACTTATTAGGGTATTTCTTCCTTTTTAGGTGACCCTGATATTAACGATTCCTTACCATCGGATGACTTGTACTAAGAGACAGGTGATCCAATGGCCGAGTGAGTATTACTTCCGATTTCATTTATTGTATATGATTGTAATAATAGTTGCACTAGATATTTGGTAAAGATAAAATGGATATGCATAATTGGGATGAATGAGAACTATGTATGGTTGTCACGCCGCGAAGGTACCCTAAACGTGGCAGTCCGCCACATATAATATCAAGGCTTAAGAATGGCTACCTTAGTCATGCGAAAGCCTTAGTATTATATGTAAGGCGTCTAACACGGTAATAGGAGACGCTTTTGGGAAGCATAGTTTAAGCAAGTAAAGATAAACATACAAGAATCCAGAAATAAAGTATATCATATCATAAATAACCAAAGGTCTATTACATAATTTCTTAGGGGCATACCCCCGCTAATTCCAAGGATCGAGATAAACTTCATAACATCCAAAATACTACATTAAAGATTTCAAAGGAATTCTAATCTAAGTCTTCGAGTAGATTTCCTCCAAAAGCTTCAATATAAAACGTACACGGATACGGAAGACCTCGGGCACAAAAATAGGTGTTCCTGAGAATACAAATATCTATAGGGGTGTAAGCTTATGGGCTTAGTGAGTAAATCCCAAAATTCATACTCGAAGAAAATTATCAATCAAGTTTATTATTCAAACGTATGAAATGCAACAACCACGTGAGCATACAAGACATATGACTTTCCGGGAATCATATGTTGAATGAATTACGCCCTTCATTCGGGGTTGGGTATTCAGGCCAATTACAGCCACAACTTTTAAAAACACTTTTATAGATCTTACCGGCTCCTATACGCCATCAAAAACTTGTAGTTATTACAGGCTCCTACTAGCCACCAATTTAAGTAGTTCTTACTGGCTCCTACTCGCCACTTACATGATATACCGGTTATGTCTACCACCACTATTATACACTTGTCCCACCAATTGTATAGTAGTGAATGCAATGTGACTCAACATATGAAGTGCATGAATAATTTCTTTAATTAAAGTCTAGTAGTTACATTTAACTTCTTTCAAGTGATCAATCAATTTCAAACATTCAAGATATTAATGCACATACAACTTTATTACAAACAAATCGAGTTTCGATATACTTAGTATTCTTTCAACATATTATCATACACTTCCTTTTGATTTTTCCTAAATTCTAGTGCAACTAATTTTACAAGCACAATCAAGTATGAAAAATAACGGGGATAACTCACTCGGCCATGATGACACCTTTCTTGAATTGGATGGGTCGTTCGGAAATTCCACTTAATCGTAGTAATCCTCGGGATACGAACAATCTCCTCGTGATTATCTAATCAAGAAGAATACCCAAAATGAGTATTTCATGAAATTCTATCTTGAAGATTCTAATCTTTTCTTAAAATCGTGTAAAATCGTATAAGGGGAAATTCCAACTTAAAATGGCCATAACTTGCTCATTTTAACTCGGAATTTCGCGTATAATATATCGTTTTCTACCTACTCGAAAAGATCTACGCATTTCTAAGCTTATTTCCATAAAACTAAGTCGTTTGGGTTCCGAAAAACGACCAGATTTGCCACGAATTTGCAAACACTTGTTTTCCTTCTTGTAAACAAAGCTCATTTGAAAAGATAAATATTTCAATTATTTTGTAAACTTTTGAAAGGTATATATTATATGTAATGACTCATAACAAATGTATGAAGTAAATGAAGTTGTCTCAACTTATAAAAAGTAAGGTTTTAAAAGACTTTGAACTTGAGATTCTATTGAATATTTATTTTACTTTTGAAAGATCTTGAGTTATTGAGATGAATATTCTTTTTCTAAATTTAATCTCTTGTAATTTCTTTAAATTCCTAAGGTGTGGTTTTATTTTCAAAACTTGGATTCAAAAAGTAATAAAATGACATTTTTGTTTCTTGTAATGATTCCAAAAGAATATTTCTTGATGAAAGATAAGTTTTCATAAAACCTTTTGTTTATGTAAGAAAAATCATTCCATGCATGTTCATGGGTTTTTAGAAATCCATTTTCCATATTTATTCTTTAGAAAGAATCTTTAATTCAAAAACACTTTCCATTTATTTTTTGAGACAAAAACATTATGTTCATGCATGAATATGAATCATAAGCTATAGAAATATAAAGTAAAATAATAACTTGAAAGCTTAAGTAAATAATAAAGTAAATCAAGTATTGGGACCTTAGCTTCATCAAGGTACCCCGGGACTAAGAAAAGACTAGTCCCGAAAAGAAAAAAAGAGAAATTGTTTTGACTTGATGAGGACAAGTCTAAGACTAGAATGACTAGTCTTAAAATCAACTTGAAATTAAATAAATTGCAATGAAGTAAATAAATTGCATGAAAGATAAATAAATTGTAAGACAATGAGCTTATATGCTCTAAATAATATATAGTTATATAGATATTAGATAGTATAAAGAAACATAAATGAACATAGAGGAATTATGTTTATGAACAAAAACAAAGCATGAACCTAATGTTGCTTTCTTAACCTTCATGGTTTTAGAAAACACACACTAAGCTCATACTAAGTAGATGAACATGAAGAATTCTTGAGAAATTTCTTACCTAAAGGAAGCTAAACTAAGGAGACTTCTTGAAAGAATCTTGAGAGAATTGGAGAGAAATTTTTGTAGAGTAACTTTAGAGAAGAAGAGGTGTGAAAGAAGTGAAGGTATGAGGGGGTATTTATAGGAAAATGTGGAGATAAATTGTGTTAATTAAATAATTGAAAATAAAACAAATTGAGCATGGAGAGAGAGGGCCGGCGCCATTTGTGTGTATGGGGAGGAGAAAATTTATTTTTTTGTTATTTTGTTAATTAAAAGTAAGAAATGAAAGATGTGAAATTGTATTGGAAATGAAAATGTGTAAGAAATAGGTGTATAGGTTGTAAGAGTAGGTTGTAAGAAAAAGTAGAGATAGATGAATAGTGTAGAATAGTAAAAATAGTGTAATGTAAAAGTAGACATGACAATTAATACCGGTAGTAAGAAAATACGCGTATAAAAGCGATATCTGATATTTTTAGCTATCGAAAAATTACGAAATTGATATTTTTGGAAATCTTATATTTTTACGAGTCTAACGGTATATTCGGAATATTTTTCCTATTCCGGCTTCCGGACACATTTTTCAAGAACTATGTCATCGGGTTCAAAGGACACTCGAATTTTGAAAAATATATTTTTATAAAACCTATAACTATTACGAACTATTATAGCTAATTTTTCCAACTTCGTTTTCTAGGGCTTGAGAAAACAGCAATGCCGGACTTAAGCGGTTACGGCAAACTAGGGTTTGGTTGACTCTGGAAATCCGGTTGACTTCCGTTTAGGGTTTAAACTATAATTCGGATCCAAAAATTTTGGGGATTTACAATGGTTGTTGTTGATATGAGAAATGGAATGTAAGAATATCGAAGCCGAGTGATTAACTATTGCTTGTATAGATGAATTAGAATTGATTGTCTGTGATTATTGATTGATTACTTAAAAGAATTGGTATAATTGATTATTCGGAATTGAAGATGAAATTGAACTCATTCATATCATGATGGGGATGGAGCATTAGCATTTGTTGGTTTATCGCTGTCCTTAAACGAATTTATAGTTCATAGTTGTCCGTAAGCTGAAACGGTCTTGGTTCGTACTGCTGGATTCGTTAATCTGCTAATCCGGGATGGAGGGCGCAAGTCCATCCACATATGATTTCTGGCAGGTCATATGTTTTTTGAATTCACGTGTTTGATTCATATCACTTGTTTGACTAATCACTTGCTGTATGATGTGTTATAAATGTAATCTTGGAGGTTTTTACTCACTAAGCTAGCGTAGCTTATACCCCAATAGATGTTCAAATGAGCAGGTTATCTCAAGAGTGCTAAGTAGGGACCAAGATGGTTGGAGCCGATAATGACTTCAGGATTCCAGCAAGGAATAAGAATGCTTGAAGTTATTAGTTAGGTTTTATGATTTGCCTTGTAATAGTTTTATAGTGGAATCTTTTGATGAATGTAATTGAAGTATAATGCTTTGTATTTGGAGTATAGTAAATTGAAATTCCTTTACATTGTTACTTAAGTTATATCAACATAAAATGTATCACTCCGATGAGTCTCCTCCATGTGTTAGACGCCTTGTACATAGTATGGAGCCTTCGCGTGACTTGGGTGGTCATTCTTAGGCATTAATATTATGTACGGCAGACTGCCACGTTTAGGGTACCCTTCGAGGCATGAAATAAGCGACCTTATATTACTACTAGTTATTCTACACACTTAAACTACACCTCGGCCTCTAGGGTTAAGCGCACGAGATTTTCGGACTAAAACTACTATATTCCACTAAGGGTTCCCGGGTGATTTTCTAGTTTAAATCTTTGCCAACTTGGAAATTGAGGGTTTCTGTTTATACATCACATTTAGTTTGAGAAATTTATTTTTGTGAGTATTTAATATCTCTTAACGTTTTCGGAATTCTTGAATTGAGTTTTATTTCCGAAAGTTAATCGTTATTTACTTTTTAATAATTTGTTTCGGAGTTTTATGTTACCCGATTTTACAAGTCAGAGTTAAATATAGAATTTTTCGTACGTAGCGGTTTTTAATTTGAAGACTGTTGAGTTCTTATTTTATTTTTAAGGAATCTCATTTTCTCAAGATTAAGAAATTTTCAGATTCGTTGTGATTTAAGTCTAGTCGAAATTCGGTTTTAATTTGGAGTCATTTTTAGGGTTTATTTTCGAAGTTCATTTTGGAATTATTTACTGAAATTTTTCGAGGCTTACAACATACACCGACCACTAGAGCCTTAAGTACTTGTTCACGTAGAAAGAGTAGAACATATGATAGAGAAGTTGGTTGGAGCTAATAAAGTATTATGACCTTGGCAAAAATTATTTCTTGGGAAGAGTAAATGTAAACCCTTCGAATTTAAGCCACAGTTTATGCTTAAATCCTAAACCAAAATTCAACCAAAAACCTTAAAGTCAACAAATCTATGTCAAAATAGATCCGGTAATCCTGCGCTCTTAACCCCTAAACAACGAAATTAAAATAATTGTGGAAAATAATTCGCAATAATATAAGGAAACTTAAAAAATCAGGTTCCTTAATTTTTTGTGTATTTCAGATCCGAACATGATCAGTTTTTGAAAACTATGCCCTTGTAAACCTAATGGTAAAAATATTCCGATAATACCAATAAACTCATAAAAATATAAGGATTGCAAAAATATCAGTTTTGTAATTTTTTGATATCTAAAAATATCAGATATAGCTTAATTATGTGTATTTTTTTTACTACCGATATTAATTTGTCTTATCTACTATTCATAGTACTATTATACACTATTTATCTATCTTTACTTTTTGTACATCTATTCTTACACTCTACCATACATATTTTCTATGTTTTACATTTCCCATACATCTTCATTCACATCATACCTTACAAATTATTATTTTTAATTAAAAAAATACAAAACAAATCAAAACAAATATCTCCCTCTCTCCTCTCCCCTTAAACCAGTGCAATCTCTCTCTCTTTTAACTCTATTTATTTTCTTTTCCAATTTATTTTAATAACATAATTTTCCTTCCTCAAAACTCTATAAATACCACTTCTCCCTCCATTTCTTTCACACACTCATTTACCTTACTAAAACTCTCTCAAATTTAGTCCACAATCCTCTCTCCCAAATATCTCTTTTCACTTTTCCTTATTACCCATTTTTCTATATACTTTCTACACACATACTACCCAAAATCTCTCTTAAACTACTACTCTCATACTTCCATCTTAGGTAAATCTCTTAACTACATATTCTTACCATGTTATGTAACTTAACATGACCATGGTGTATGTTTCTTAAATATTTTAATGTTATAGAAGCAACACTATGTTTATGTTTTGTTATTGTTCATGAATAAATTACATATTATGTTGTTTTATTTATGTACATGATATTATTATTGTTCTAACCTAACTCATATAACATATTATCTATATTTATATATCTATATATATTTCTTAGAACATATAAGCTCACAAACATAAGCATTATTTATTTATTTATGCTTCCAATTTATTTATTTATTTCATGCTATAATTGTAAGCCCCTGAATTTTCCGAGAATGGTTTTGGAATACCGAATCGAAACCCTAAATTCTGACCCAAGTTGAAACCGAACTGTAAACCCCCGAAGTTTTGTAATCAATTAAAACTTAAACCATAATTAGAAGTCAATTGGATTTCTAAAGTCAACAAAACCCTAGTCTATCGTAACCGTTCAAGTCCGACATCCCTGCGTAAGAAACCCTAAGAAAGTAAGAAAGAGTTTAGTGAGTAGAATAGTTCGTAATTATCTAAGAAAGCTTAAAAAGATCATTTTAGTAAAACCGCGACTCATTTTGAACCCGATCGAACATAGTTCTTGAAAAACGTGTCCCTAGGTTCGGAATAGTAAAAATACTTTGAATATACCGTTATACTCATAAAAATATAAGATTTTCAAAAATATCAATTTCATAATTTTTCGGTCGCTAAAAATATCAGATATCGCAATTATACGCATATTTTCTTACTATCAGTACTTAAATTGTCATGTCTACTTTACATTACACTATTTACTACTATTCTACACTATTTATCTATCTCTACTTTTTCTTACAATCTACTCTTACAACCCATGCCTCTATTTCTTACAATTTTCATTTCCAATACAACTTCACATCTTTCATATCTTACTTTTCATTAACAAAAATACAAAAAAAATAAATTTCTCTCCCCCTCTACACTCCCATTTGCGCCGGCCATATCCCCCTCCCCTCTTCAATTTGTTTTATTTTCATTTATTTAATTAACACAATTAACTTCCCACATTTTCCTATAAATACCCCCTCTTCCTTCCACTTCTTTCACACCTTTCATACACTAAAGTTACTCTCTCAAAATTCTACAAGAATTCTCTCCCAAGAGTTCTCTCAAGTTTAGTTCTTTTAGGTAATATTTCTTTAAGTTTTTTTTATGTTCATTTACTTAGTATGAGCTTAGTATGTGTTTTCTAAACCATAAAGGTTAAAGAAAGCAACAATAGGTTCATACTTTATTTTTGTTCATGAATCAAATTTCTTTTATGTTGTTTTTATGTATATAATTATCTAAATATATATATGAAGCTATATATATCTTTTAGAGCATATAAGCTCATTTGTTTTGCAATTTATTTACTTCCTTGCAATTTATTTACTTTCATGTTGTTTTTAAGACTAGTCTTTCTAGTCTTAGACTTGTCATCATTAAGTCAAAACATTTTCTTTTTCTTTATGTGACTAGTCTTTTCTTAGTCTTGGGATACCTTGACAAAGCTAAGGTTCCAATACTTGATTTATTTCTTTACTAGCCTATTCTTTTAAGTTATTGTGTTTCTTTATGTTTTCATAACTTATGATTCATATTCATGCATGACCATAATGGCTTTTGTCTCAACAAATAAATAAGGAAAGGTTTTCTTAAAAAATTCTTTTTCTAGAAATAAAAGTAAGAATTAATTTTTTTAAACAAACTTTTCTAAGAAATCTAGAGGAGCCCATAAACATACATAGAAATAACTTTTTGAAATAAACAAAGATTTTACAAAAACTTCATTTTTTCATCAAGTACTAGAAATTCTTTTCATCAAAATAGAATGATCTAAAGAAACCAAAAAATTATTTCTCTAAATATAGAATTGTTATTACTTTCAAAAGTGTTGGAAACTAAGCTTAGAAAATAAAATCATTCCTTAGGAATTTAAAGAGATTACAGAAATTAAATTTAGGAAAAGAAAAATATTCATTTGAAATAACTTAAGATATTTTCAAAAGCAAAATAAAAAGGAATATTTCAAAAGTTCTCACTTTCCAAAAATCTTTAAAAGACTTTACTTTTTCGTAGTTTGAGACAACTTCGTTAACTTCATACATTTGATATGAGTCAATTAATATGTGTATATACATTTCAAAGGTTTTACAAACTATTATAATACCTATCTCTTCAAAATGAGCTTTGGATAAAAGAAGGAAATCAAGTTTATAAAACTTCGTGGTGAATTAGCTCGCCACTTTTTCGAAACTCAAACGACTTAGTTTGATGAAAAAATTTTAGAAATAGATAGATCTTTTTGAATAGGTAGAAAACGGTATATTATATGCGAAATTCCGAGTTAAAATGAGCAAGTTATGACCATTTTAAGTTAGAATTTCCTCCTATACGATTTTACCCCGATTTTAAGAAAAGTTTAGAATCTTCAATAATAGAAATTCTATGAAAGACTCATTTTGGGTATTTCATCTTGTCTAGGTGAAGAAGGAACCAAGATCACTTTCCCGGAAGACTACTTCGATTAGGATCTACCAACATGGAGTGAGTTAATCCTTTACTAAGTTATATTTTCTTGTTTATGCTTGTAATTAGTAACACTAGAAATTAAGGAAAAGATAAAAGTATTGTGTGATTTGAATTTATAATTGGTTGAATATAAGTTAATAATATCAAAAGAGGAATTGATAATTAAATTGTGATTCTTGCATTGATATGATGAATATCGTTTTTTATGGCTTTTAACTTGAACTCACATTATTTGGTTAAACTTATATTGAAAATAATTCATGCATATCATATTCGTGAGTCACATTTGTTTCACTACTTTTCTCGTGTGGGGAAACGAGAAAGTTGTAGTGGTGGCTAGTAGGAGCCTGAAAGTCTACATGGCCAGTAGGAGCTAGAAAGTCTACAGGGCAAGAAGGAGCCAACAAATCTGCAAATATTGATGGTCGTATGGGCCTGTAACCTCCTAACCCCTGACATGGAGGGCATAAAATCCATGCTACACATGATTTTCAGTTAATCTTGTGTATTTTGTTTGTTCATATGTTTGGTGCATTCTCATATGATTGTTTAAATACTTGTTTGATTTATGGAAATGTCTTGTAAATTGAATTATCTCACTAAGCTAGATTTGCTTATATCCCTATAGCTTTTTGTACAGTATGATTACCTTTGGTTGGCACCAAGGAGCCCCGTATGCTAGGTACGAGCTTAATCTACTAGGAGTTTTTGGGAGAAGTTATATGTATTTAGTTTTGAACATAGACTTCTAAGAAAATCTCTATAGTAGGCTTATGTTATAGTTATGATTACTTTTAGTTGTAACAAGACTTTTAAGACGAGGGAATGCCCCTAAGATGATGTAAAGAATTATTATTTAAATGAAGGTTTCATGTTTATTTATATAAGTTCTTGCTTTCTTTTATTATCTACTTAAATGTAATACCCCTGTGAGTCTCCTACTATCTTGGAAGCACGCCTTGCATGTGATATCGAAGCTCCTGCATGACTAAGGTTGTCATTCATTAGCTTTAATATTATATGCAGCGGACTGCCACGTTTAGGTACCCTCCAGGGCGTGACGAACCTTAAGCAATTTCGATCATGGATTTCATAAGAGAAGATTCATTAATCATTCGACACAAAATCGGAGCATGAGAAAGTCCATCTAGCCGATCCTTGAGGTAAATCCCTCAATTTCTAGGGTAAAAGTTGGATTAAACCCTAACCCTAGTCAAACCGAAATTTCAAAAGTCAACAAAGGTCAAGATAATCAAACAATTTCAACTCTGACAATCCCGCTTCTCAAACCCTAGAAAACGAAATTGAGTTAATGGCTTATAATAGTTCGTAATAGTATAGGGTAACATAAAAATATCAGATTCGTGAATTTCGAGTGTCATTCGGACTCAAACAGGATCAGTTCTCGAAAAGCGTGTCTCAGAGCTCGGAATAATAAAAATATTCCAATAACACCAAAAGACTTGTAATTAAACAAAGATTTCAAAATATCAGTTTTAGAATTTTTCGGTAACTAAAAATAACAGATATAGCTCGTTTACGTGTATTTTTATAACTACCAGTATTTTATATGTCTAGTCTACTATTCATAGTATTGTTCCTACTATTCATTATTATTTCACTATCTCTACTTTTTTCTTACACCTATTTCTTACTACCTACATACCTATTTTCTTACACTTTTACATTTCCAATACATCTATATCAAATCATACCTTACATATTAATTATTTTCTTACAAAATACAAACAAAAATCAACACTCTCTCTCTTCTTTCCTCGATGATGGGCGCAACTTCTCTCTCTCCCTCTCAATTAATTTTCTTTTTCAATTTATTTTATTACATCAAAATTTCACTCCAAAATTCTATAAATACCCTCTTCCTCATTTATTCTTTCACATATTCGTTTTACATAATAAAACTCTACCAAAATTCCCTCTCAAAACCTCTCTCCAACAAAACTCTCTCAAAATACTCTACCATTCCCTACAACTTCAAGAAGAAAATAACAAACACATTACTCATTCATCTCTTTTCAAATCCTCCATTAAACCTTAGGTAAAAATCCTACCTATATTCTTTATCATGTTCATACAACTTAGCATGAGCTTAGTATATGTTTCTTAGACTCATATGAGTTAAATAAGCAATAATATATTCATGTTTTGTTTTTGTTCATGTTCATATTTTACATTATGTTACTATGTTGTTGTTATTATTGTTATTATTATTTTTGCTCTAATCTAACCTCTATATAGTATTATGTATATTGTATATATATTTATTTAGAGCATATAAGCTCATTTGTTATTTTTTTATTTTCATGTCTTGCAATTTATTTATTTGCTTGTTTTATGCAATTTATTAAGACTAGTCTTTCTAGTCTTAGACTTATCCATATCAAGTCAAAACGATTTTCTTTCTTTTCTTTTCTTTTCTTTTCTTTTGGGACTAGTTTATTCTTAGTCTCGAGTTACCTTAATGAAGCTAAGACTCCCAGTACATGATTGGGATACCTTGATGAGGCTAATGTTCCCAATACTTGACTATTTTATTATGTTTATTTACTTACAAGTATTTCTTTCTATCTTATTATGTATTATCTTTACTTTTACATTGCTACATATTCATGCATGATTAGAATGTTGTTGTTTTAAATAAAAATAAAAATAGATTCTTTCTTAAATAAAGAAAAGTAAACTAGATTCCTTAACAAAAGGAATTTTCAACAAAAAGATGTAAGTTTTATTTTTAATAGACTCTTTTCAAAGGATAAGCTAATCATAAAGAAGTAGTAATGTAAATTTCTTCAAAATAATAAAAGGAACTCATTTCTTTTATAAATCAAAACTAAATACTCCATAAAGATAAAATTTTTAGCCTTGAACTTAAGATTTTAACTCAATCATATATTTCATAAGACTTAAATAGATTTATTATAGACTTTGAAAATCACATACTAAGAAAGTTTCTTCAAAACTTAAATTTATATTGTTATTCTCTTTTCAAAATTAAAATGAAATTTTTGCTAAGTTCTAATGTTAACAATTCTTTATAGAAGACTTTCCTAAGAACTTAGGCATGACGTTCAACTGGCTTCCTAATAGCGTAGGCTCCTCTTTCCTTCCGAAAAGAGCTCTTTTTCCTCTGTCTAAATGAATTATTCTATCACTTGACAAATAGTAAGAATAAAATAAGTTTGTCAAACCAAGGTAAAATCAACTCACTATTTTGGAAACCAATTTAGAAAAATAAAATTTGCCAAGAAGGTAAAGTTTTAAAGGTACACTTATTATCTAAAGAAGAAAAAGGATATAAAAATAAAAGAGAACATACATTTAACACAACTCCAAATATTTGACCACATAAAAAACTTAAAGGATATTTTGAAAAGCTTATTTTTCAATTACTAGAAATAAAGTTAGTATATAACTTAAATAACCAAATTTTTAAAAATTAATTTACTTTTGAAAAGACAGGAAATGGAATTATAAATAGGAAAACACTCACTCATAACAACTCAAATATATTTTTTTCCTTCTAGCAATTAAAAAAAAATTCTGAAAGTTTTATCTTTTAAAACCATCAAAGACAAATTGTTTATGAAATATCAATATCAAGACAACACTACAAAAAATCATGCATACAATATGAGTACCTATATATGTTCAAAGGATTTTTTTTTCACTATATAAATATCCATATATTTTTCTTAAAGATTTTTGAGTAAAGAAAAATTTGGAAAAAAAATCATGTTTTGTAAACTATAAATTCGTAACTATTATATGCCGTAGTTTTTTCCAACCCAAATGGCTTTTCATGACACAAATAACCTTAGAAATAGATAGATCTTTTTGAGTAGGTAGAAAACGATATTTAATTTGTGCAATTCCAAATTAAAATAACTAAGTTATGGCCATTTAAAGTTGGAATTACCTTTTATATGAATTTTAACGATCTTATGACATAGTTTTTGATAAGTACCATAGAATCAATAAGAAATACTCATTATGGGTATTCTTCTTGATTAGGTGATTTCGAGGAGGAGTATTCATACCCAGAGGATTATTTTGATTAGTGGATTTACCGATCAACTTATCCGTAAAAAGGATAGATTCTCATGGCCAAGTGAGTTTATTTCCTATCTTTTTCGTACTTGGTTGTGCTTATAGCTAGAGGCACTAGAAGTAGAAAAAGATGAAAATCAATTATGTATGATAATATTGGTTGAAAGAATACTAAGCATACCGAGACATGAATCGTTGTTAATTAACTTGTGTTTTACTATTATTATGTTGGAATGTGTGCACATTTTGTGATCGCCTTTAAATTACTCTAATAATATATTATGAGTTATATTAATTGATTCATGCATATCACATAGTTAGTTTCATCCCATGAGCTACTATACTCGATGGGACAAGAGCATAGTCGCCGGGTGTCATGCCCCGAAGGGTACCCTAAACATGGCAGTCTGCTTGTTAAGATGAATTATACTTAATAATTACGGGCCTAAACTTGATAAATTGGTTATTGATTTTATAGAAATCACACTGAAATGGTACTTAAGTGTATTTAAATGTCTTATTCAGATTCGACGAGTTATGAAGCAATTAAAGGCGATTATGACAAGATTTGAGCAAAGCTTGAATTATAGAATGGAGTTGAAGTCCTCAATAGTCAAATAACTCAACGGAATGGAAATCAAAGATCAACACGATGAGTTTAGGGGATGAAAACATCAAATTACATCATCTATGAAGTGAGCTGGCGGTGCAAAAATCTGAGCAGCCAGCCCATATGGTTCTGGACGTGAGGAGGAAAGTGCGCCGGCCACCTGTGGATGTGAGCCGCCGGCAACGTGCCGGCGCACATGGGTATTGCTCAAATAAATTTTGAGCCGCCATCCAACTTCAGAGATCACGCCAGCCCACTTCTTGTGCGAAATTCCCTCTTAGTATTTGTATAAATGAACTATTAGGGTTGGTTAGTGCATGAATTATTCCATATCTAATTAGAAGTTTAGAAGAAATTCTTTTGAAGGATGAGGAGCTAAACATCCCATCTAGCTAAGGGAATTGCTGCAACTTCGATTCATTAAAGATTGTGAGATCTAACTGATTTATTTATTATGTTCTTTCTTGAATATTATATGCTTTCTACAATAATTGTTATTATTGATTTGTTCAATTGATATGAACCTAGATCTATTCTTTCAATTAGCAAGCAATATATTGTCAATTAGATAATTGGATCCGTAATTGTTCAATTGTTCTAGTGATTAGTGACAAGATAACAAGTTGATTATATAATAGATGATTGATTGTGTTATGGAAGCATATGATCGGATTTAAATAGATTAAGCTATTGATTTGTTGATCTGAATTGATAGTCTCTCTTATTCTTATTGCTTTTATCAAATTAAACCCTAAGAGCTTGTTTAGGATTATTTGGTTAAAAAGAGGAATAACTAAAGAGCCTATTTTAGTTATCGATTCTGTATGGAGAGATAGGTTATTAGAACTTGTTGATAACCATAATCAATTTATTTAGGTGAAGAACTATGATCCATGCATCAATGATCAATCTTATGAATTGAATTGTTAGGTTACCCTTAGTTTGAAAACCCTAATCTTGATTACCCCAATTGATTTGTCTTTGTTTGTCTTAAATAGATTATTCATTGCTATTAAATTTCATAAACTCCCCCAATTCTTTCTCTCTACTTGATCTTTGAATAGAAACAATATAACCAATCTCTGTGGACACGACCCTATTCCTCACTATATACAAATTATTTGTAATTTGAGAGTAGGCTATATTTGTTTGTTGGATTCGACACCCACCACCACTGTACACAATATTAAGCCTACGAATGACCACCTCAGTTACGCGAAGGCTTCCATACTATGTACAAGGCGTCTAACACATGGAGGAGACACATCGGAGTGATACTTTTTATGTTGATACATTTTTGTTGATACAACTTGAGTAACAATGTAAAGGAAATTCAATTCACTATTCTTCAAAATACAAATCATTATACTTCAATTACTGTCACGCCCCGAAGGGTACCCTAAATGTGGCAGTCCGTCGTACACAATATTAAAGCCTAAGAATGACTACCTCAGTCATGCGAAGGCTTCCATACTATGTACAAGGCGTCTAACACATAGAGGAGACACATTGGAGAGACACATTTATATTGGTACACTTGAGTAACAATGTAAAGGAAATACAATTCACTATACTTCAGATACAAATCACTACGCTTCATATACGAATCACTATACTTCCAAAATACAAATAATTAAACTTTAATTACATTCATCCATAGACTTCCCTGCATAAACTATTACAAGACAAAACATAAAAATCTAGCTGATAACTTCAAGCATTCTCATTTCTTGCCAGAATCCCAAAATCATTCTTAGCTACAACCATCTCGGTCCCCACTTAGTATTCTTGATATAACCTGTTCATTCAAACATCTATTGGGGTATAAGTTACATTAGCTTAGTGAGAATTCTCTTAATTTTGTACCATAACAAGCAAGTTATAAATCACCCATATGCTATGCATGAACAAACACGTGAGCAAGCAATTATGCATGGGTATCCGGAACCACACAAGAACGGATTTACGCCCTCCGTATCTTGGTTAGGAATGGTATTGAAGTCTACACGACCGCATCTAGTCCCAAGCCCTCGGCTCTTAGCACTCGACTCGCTAGGCTCATCCAAGGAATGCATCCACATGCCCTTAGTACCCCTAAATGAGCTCATACCGGTCGTCATCCCAACGAGTCCTCGGACCATACCGATCGACCTGCGTAGGAGTAGCATGCTACCAAATGCAATATGTCCGATGCGATGCATGACCAATTTAATTTTTGCTTAGGTCAAAATATTCATACATTCTTTAGAGTGACCAACCAATATCATACACATAACAGAAATAATGAACAGTGCAGTTATCCAATCAAATCGTGGTTTCGATATGCTTTAGTATTCTTTGGCATACATTCATCAGCTCATCATATATCCCATCCCCATTCATATCGATTTTTATCTTGTTCCTATAATTCTAATGCAACTAGCTACAAGCACAAACAAGGTAACAAAATAAGGAGAAAACTCACTCAGCCATTGGATCACGGTCTTTTAGTAATAGTAATCCGGTGGTAGGGAATCGTCGAATCCGGATCACCTAAAAGGAAGAAATACTCTAATAAGTATTTCAACTCAAACTAATCCAAACGATCTTATACGAACTATCAAATTCGTAATTCTCGTCCTAAGCGGGAATTCCAACTTAAAACGGCCATAACTTGGTCATTTTAACTCGGAATCTCGCAAATTATATATCGATTTCTATCTACTTTGAAAGATCTATCTAATTCTAATATTATTTTTAAGTTTTGAAAACATTGAAGCTTCGAAAATTCGGATCAGATTAGGGCAGTAACAAGTTCCAACCCAAAAAAATAGTTTGTAAACGTTTGTAATGTTTCTATTTGATGAATCAAGTATACATGAAATATGAATGATCTCCTAATCATGAATGACATGAGATGAGCTTAATGTATGCATGATCTTAATGATTTTTGCTAAAAGGAAATTTTATAATTTTTTTTTTTGCAAGACCATAATAACAATTACTTATGAAAAGTCTAGTTTTCTAACTTTGATCATTTCCATTTGTCTTGGATTTATTACTAAGAAATATAATTATTTTTGTTAAAATTGAGTCTTCATTATATATATTACTTATGACCTTCATTTCTACATAAAAATTTCCATTTTACACTTTGCAAATATGTTTTCAAATAGGATTTACTCAAAAATCCGAATTTTAAAATTAGTTTTTGAGTGATTCCTTTAAGTAAAATCATTTGATATTTAGAAAATTAGGGCTCAACCATACATAGCCACTAAGGACTTCATTTCTTTGATAAAACTTCTAATTTGAGTTTGAAAAAAATGGGTTTTCATGCCATTACTCAATTATTACGAATTTCATAAAAATGACAACAACTCAATTTTTCCTACTTTGTTTCTACTCTTGTTCTATATATTTTCTTAGTAAATCCCATCTTAATTTATCAAAATCATCACTTGATGATACCTATGACCTAAACTCCTCATTTTTCATATAAAACACAAGTTTTGGAGTTGATAAATGAGTTTTTAAGGCATGGTTTTGAAATCATCCGAATTTACAAATTTTGGATAAACTCAATTTTCATACCTTATTTCTACAATGCATCATACATATATGTATTTCCTACAAGCTATTGTCATGATGGTTATGAGATGATCTACCTATATGTATACATATAATACCAAGAATTCTTTTTGAAAACTTTTACTTTGCAAAACTTTGAATTATACTAGACTTAAGAAAAATAGTTTTTCTTCTTGTAAAATCATACTTTGTTTAATCAAAACTCAACCTTGATGATCTATTAACCATCACCTTCATTATTTCAATAAAAACCTTCATTTTGGGGTTAGAAAGTAGATGTTAAATAGGTGGTTTACCTAAGTACGAATTTTACAAAATTTTTGAAGAATGAAAAACATTGTTTATCCTATTCTTGGAAACCATTTGTTATCCTAGGATTATATTTTGATAAACTTCTCTTATCTTATCAAAACTTGGTCTTTATTACATATATTCCCTAGGACTTCCATTTTCCTATCAAAATTATTTTTGGCATTTGGAAATAGGTGTTTAAATTGTGGCTATTTTCAAATCCGAATTTTGAGAAATTCATTTGAGCTTGTTTTCTTTGTAAAACTCATTTAGTCTTTCAAAAACCATTTCCTAATCAAACATATACCTTAAGGCTTCCATTTCTTTAATAAAAGTCTTGTTTTGAAGTTGGAAAATAGGTTTTCAAAATTAGTCTTGGTTGGGATCCGAATTTACAAAATTTATTTTTGGACATATCTTTTGATAAAATCTATCTAAACTTATGAAAATCCATTCCTTACATATCCTATCCTAAGAGCCTTTCATTTCTTAAATAAAAACTTCATTTTTTGAGTTGGAAAACATGTTTTTAAAAATGTGCCTTGGCCAAAATCCGAAAATAGAATTTTTATTTTTGAAAATCACTTTGATTCTTGTAAAAAGAAGTCTGATGATATACATATATTAAGCCTTCATTATCTTAAGTAAAAATTACATTTTGACACTTGGAAAGTGGTTTTTACAATAGGGGTCTTGCCAAAATACGAATTTCACAATTTTGTTCAAGTTCAAATCTAAGATCTACACATAATATGAACATACATCTAAATGAAACCCATGGTAGTGCAAATAAACTCAATATATCTAAACTTTACTCATCAAAATCTTCATTTATGTTATCTATACCCTAAGCTTCATTTTAAATGAAAAATACACATTTTGAAGTTGAAAAATAACTTTTCTAAATATGGTTCATTTTCATCCGAATTTTCAAAAATGATTTTTGTTGAAAATAAAATAGATCTTGAGTTTTCTAAAACATTCCTACTATCATCATGCCACTACAAGTTGTTCATGAACATAAAACAAAGTCTAATGCATTTTGTGAACTCAAAACACTAGATCTAGTCTTCTAATAGTTTAAATGCATGAACACATGTGAATGAGGAAATATATGCATAAATCATAAGAAATAACAAAAATAGTAACTTAAATAGCAAGATCTATGGCATAAACAAAAATCAAAGCTTACAAAAGTTAGATCTACAAAATATATCAACTTTAAACAAGAAAATAATTATGATACAAGATAATAATAGTGGAGAAGAGGAGTGTTTCATTTTTGGCATCATCATCCTAAGCTTTTAAGCTTATGGAAGGTCATTTGATGCATGAAACCTTCATTACACTTTACCTATATCACCTATGGAGGCTTTGAGATGAATATTTGCTTAAAAATCTTCAAGAAATATGCATGGAGGCTCATGGAAGAATGGGGCAGCTTGTTCCTTGTATGAACAAGGGCAAGAAGAAGAAGAAAAGAGAGGAAAAGAGAGAGAAAAAGCTAAGAATGAAAAGGAAAAATGAGTAAATGAAGGAGAGAGAGAAAATGAGTGTATTAAATGAATGAAAGAGAGAAAAAAAATAAAACAAGGCAGCAAATGGGGGGAAGCTATCCACGTGAATTAGAGAGAGAGGAGAGAAGGGTTTGTTTGAAATTTGACTCAAATTGAATGTATAATTAATGTGTAATGTAACTTCTTTAAGAAGGAGTTGAATTTAATTAATTTAGTCAAATTGGAGTAAATAAAGGACAATGGCAGCCATAAAGAAGGGGAAAAATCTGCCATGAAGTGTGGATAATGTGTAGAAAGATTGAAGTGAAAAGGAAGTGATATGTGTAAGGTGTACTTGAAGGTATGGGTGTAAAAGTACTTTCTTAATAAAATAAAATAAAATTAGAAAATTTATTAAATATTTGTAGTAGATTTTTCATAATTAAAATTAAATAATTATTTGAATTATTTTAGTATTTTAACAAATATGTTACCGGTATGATCAAAATACGCGAATAGGGCTATAAATGATATTTTTATAACCCGAAAAATTCTAAAAAATTATTTTATGAAAATATAAATATTTTTAAAAATATTTTCAATTATTAAATTAATTTATTTTATATTTAGTATCGGGTCTTAAACATAATCTGATCCCGTAAAAGCCCGAACTAACTAAATTTTAGAAAAACAAATTTTCTATAATATATAAAATTTATCTAAAAATAAAGACTTTATAAGAATAATAAAATTGTGTAATGAAATAAAAATGAATAGTGCAAAAGACTAATTAATTACCATAGTAATGAAAATACGATAAAAAGGTTATAACTGTAACTTTTATAACCCGAAAAATTATATAACTGATATATTTGAAATCTTATGAAATTACGAGTCTAACGGTACTATTGGTATATTTTTGATATCTCGAGCCCCGAGACATGCTTTTCGAAGTGTGTATCCGAACGGGTTCGAAATGGTCAAAAATTTACCAATATGATATTTTTAAACAAACTTATATTACTACGAGCTCTATTTACATATAAACTACACCTCGGCCTCTAGGGTTAAGGGCTAGATTGCCAGGACTTAAACTATTGCATACCACTTAGGGTTTCCGGGTGATTTTCCGGTTTAGTCTTGTTAATTTGGAATGATATTTTATGTTTATACAAACATATTTGATTTGAGAAATTTATTTAAATTTTATTTTGTAAGTATTTAATATCTTTAACATTTTTGGAATTCTTGAATTGAGTTTTTATTTCCGAAGGTTAATATTATTTACCTTTTTAATAATTTGTTTTTGGACTTTATATTATCCCGATTTTATAAGTCGGAGTTAATATGGAATTTTCGTACGTAGTGGTATTGGAATTGAAGATGTTGAGTTACTATTTGTTTTTAAGGATTTTCATTTCTCAAGATTAAGAAGTTTCTGAATTCATTCGTGATTTAGGACTAGTCAAAGTTCGGTTTTAATTTGTAGTGATTTTTAGGGTTTATTTTCGAAGATCATCTTAGAATTATTTACTGAAAATTTCTGGGCTTACAATTACAATTCATCAAAAGATTTCACTACATAAAACTATTACAAGGCAAAACATAAAACCTAGCTAATAACTTCAAGCATCCTTATTTCCTGCCGGAATCCTAAAGTCATTCACGGCTTCAACCATCTCAGTCTCCACTTAGCATTCTTGAGATAACCTGTTCATTTAAACATCTATTGGGGTAAATAAGCTACACTACTTAGTGAGAATCCCTTAATTCCGTACCACAACAAGCAAGTATAATTATCCATATGCTATGCATGAACAAACACATGAGCAACAAATGTATGGTATCCAGAACCCACAACACAGAATGGATTTACGCCCTCCGTATCTCGGTTAGGGATGGTATTGAATCTACACGACCATTGCTAGTCCCAAGCCCTCGGCTCATAGCACTCGACTCAGCTAGGCTCACTCATGGAATGCATCCCCAATGCCCTTAGTTCTTCCCATGAATGAGCTCTGATACCGGGTCTCCTTATCCAAACGAGTGATCGGACCATACCGATCGACCTGCATAGAGTAGCACACTATCAAATGCAATATGTTCGATCCGATGCATGACCAATTTAATTTTTTTGCTTAGTTCAAAATATTCATACATTCTTTAGAGTGACCAACCAATATCATACACTTAATAGAAATAATATGAACAGTGCAGTTATCCAATCGAATTGTGGTTTCGATATGCTTTAGTATTCTTTGGCATACAATCATCATGGTTTCATCATCTATCCCATCCCCATTCATATCAATTTTTATCTTGTTCCTATAATTCTAATGCAACTAGTTACAAGCACAAACAAGGTAACAAAATAAAAAGAAGACTCACTCAACCATTGGATCACCGGTCTCTTAGTAAAAGTAATCCGGTGGTAGGAAATCGTCGATTTCGGGATCACCTAAAAAGGAAGAAATACTCTAATAAGTATTTCAACTCAAACTAATCCAAACGATCTTATACAAACTACCAAATTCGTATTCTCATCCTAAACGGAATTCCAACTTAAAACGGCCATAACTTGGTCATTTTAACTCGAAATTCGCAAATTATATATCGATTTCTATCTACTTCGAAAGATCTATCTAATTCTAATATTGTTTTAAAGTTTTGAAAAATTTAGGTCATGAAACAGAGGATCAGATCTGATCAGTAACGATTTCCAATTCCGAAAAATAGTTTGTAAATACTGGAATGTTTCTACTTGACAAATCAATTATACATGCAATATGAATGTTTCCTAACATGAATGGCATGTGATGAGTTTAATATCATGATCTTGATGATTTTTTCTAAAAAAAATTTATAACCTTTTTATTTTGCAAGACCACAATAACAACTACTTATGGAAAATCTAGTTTTCTAGCTTTGACATCACACTAGTGTTTTGGAATTCATTCTTAGAATTTCTATTTATCTTAGTTAAAATTGAGTCTTCATAACATGTACTACCTAAGGCCTTCATTTTACATAAAAATTTGCATTTTGCACTTGCAATATGTTTTCAAATAGAATTTACTCATAAATCCGAATTTTTAGAAATCCACTTTTGAATGATTCCTTTGGGAAAAACTTGTTTGTGCATTAAAATTTACGACTTTACTATACCTAATACTTAAGGACTTCATTTAATACATAAAACTTTTATTTTGAACTTGGATAATATGTGTTTTCATGGCATCATCCAAAGTTACGAATTTTTACAATTGACTACTAACTCAAAATTTTTCATCTTGATTCTACTTCTTGTTTTAGACATTAATCTCATCAAAACTCATTTCAACTTGTAAAAATCACTACTTAATGATATCTATTACCTATAACCCTTCATTCTTCATATAAAACATGAGTTTTGGAGTTGATAAATGGTTTTCAAAATTGGTCTTGATTGAGATCCGAATTTACCAAATTTATTTTTGGACATATCTTTGATAAAATCTAGCTAAACTTATGAAAATCCATTCCTTACGTATCATATCTTAAGAGCCTTTCATATCTTGAATAAAAACTTTATTTGAGTTGGAAAACATGTTTTTAAAATATGCCTTGCCTAAATCCGAAAATGAGATTTTTATTTTGAATAACTTTGAAAATCACCTTTGATTCTGTAAAAAGATGTCTTAATGATATACATACATAAGCCTTCATTATCTCAAGTAAAATTTCATTTTGACACACTTGGAAAGTGGTTTTTAAATAGGGTCTTGCTTAAATACGAATTCACCATTTTGTGTTTGGAGTTCAAAACCAAGATCTACACTTAATATGAACATAAATAAAAAGAAACCCATGGTAGTAAACTATAAACTCATAGATCTAAATTTTACTCCTCAAAATCATTCATTCATGTTTTCTATTCCCTAAGCCCTTCATTTTAAATGAAAAATACACATTTTGAAGTTGAAAAATAACTTTTCTAAATAGATTCATTCTTCATCCGAATTGTCAAAAATGATTTTTGTTGAAAATAAAATAGATCTTGAGTTTTCTAAAACTTTCTTACTATCATCATGCTACTACAAGTTGTTTATGAACATAAAACAAAAGTCTAATACACGTATGAACCTAAAACAACTAGATCTAGTTATAAATGCATGAATCACTATAATAGTTATGTGAATGGTGAATATATGCATAAATCATTAGCAATAACAAAAATAATAACTCAAATAACAAGATCTAAAGCATAAACAAAAATCAAAGATACAAAAAGTTGGATCTACAAAATATAACTACTTTTAATAAGAAAATAAGAATGATACAAGATAATAATCATAGAGAAGAGGAGTGTTTCATTTTGGCATCATCATCCTTAGCTTTTAAGCTTATGGAATATCATTTGATACATGAAACTTTTACTATACTTTACCTATATCACCTATGGAAGCTTTAAGAAGAAAGTTTACTTAAAAATCTTCAAGAATGAAGTGTGGAAGTGGGGGCAGCTTGTGTTCTTGCAAGAACAAAAACAAAATGAAGAAAGAAAGAGAGGAAAAAGAGAGAGAAAAAGATAAGGAATGGTAAAGGGAAAAAGGTGTAATTGAAAGAGAGAGAGAGAAGGAGTGCATTAATTGAAAGAAAAAAGAAAAAAAAATAAAACAAGGCAGATTTGGGGAGGGGCTGCACGTGAAATGTAGAGAGAGAGAGAGAGAGGGAATTTGTTCGAATTTTGACTTGAAATTGAAATGTTAATTAATGTGTATGTGTTGCTTCGTTAAGAAGGATTGTAATATATTTGTTTTAGTCAAATAGAGTAAATTAAAGGACAAGGGCAGCAAAAAGAAGAGAAAAATATCTCCATGAAGTGTGGATAATGTGTAGAAAGATTGAAGTGAAAAAGAAGTGACATGTGAAAGGTGCACTTGAAGTATGGGTTGGAAAAAGTACTTTTTATTAAGACAAATACAAAATAAAATTAGGAAAAATAATTTTAAATGAGTGGCAGAATTTCATAAACGAAATTAAATAATTATTTGAATTATTTTAGTATTTCAACAAATATGTTACCGGTATGATCAAATACACGAATATGGGCTATAAATGATATTTTATAACCCAAAAATTCTAAAAATTAATTTTATGAAAATAAAAATATTTTTCAATATTAAATTAATATTATTTTATTTTTAGTATCGGGCTTAAACAGAATCTGATCCCGTAAAAGCCCAAAACTAACTAGATTTTAGAAAAACAAAATTTTCTATAATATATAAAATATTTATCTAAAATTATAAGGGTTTATAAGAATAATAAAATCATGTAATGAAATGAAAGTGAATAGTGCAAAAGACCAATTAATTACCGATAGTAATGAAATATGAATAAAATCGCAAAAATCTGATAATTCTAGTTATCAAAAAATTATAAAACTTATATTTTTGAAATCCTTATGAAAATACGAGTCTAACGCTACTAATGGTATATTTTTGATATCTCGAGCCCCAAGACACGCTTTTCGAAGTTTGTTCCAAACGGGTTCGAAATAGATCAAAAATTTATCAATATGATATTTTTAAGCAAACGCGTATTACTACGAGCTATTCTACATACTTAAACTGCACCTCGGCTTCTAGGGTTAAGGGCATTAGATTGCCGAACTTAAACTACTATATTCCACTTAGGGTTTCCGGGTGATTTTCCGGTTAGATCTTTCCCAATTTGGAAACTGATATTTTATGTTTATATAACATATTTGATTTGAGAAATTTATTTAAGTTTGATTTTTGTAAATATTTAATATCTCTCGACGTTTTTGGAATTCTTTGAATTGAGTTTTATTTTCGAAGGTTAATCATTATTTACTTTTTAATAATTTGTTTTTTGGGCTTTATATTACCAGATTTTATAAGTCGGAGTTAAATATGAAATTTGTCATATGTAGTGGTCTTGGATTTGAAGTATGTTGAGTTCTTATTTTGTTTTTAAGGATTCTTATTTTCCTCAAGATTAAAAGATTTCTAGATTCGTTCATGATTTAGGAATAGTCAAAGTTTGGTTTTAATTTGGAGTGATTTTTAGGGTTTATTTTCGAAGTTCATCTTGGAATTATTTACTGAAATTTTCCAGGGTTACACTGGGTTTGTACGAGCCATAAATCTGTGAGATGGGCAATTAGGAGCCTGAAAGAACTATTTCAAGATGGGCAAGTAGACACCTGAAATAAACTACATAAGTTGGATTTTAAGATGGGTTTTAAAAAGCCTAAAACACCTAACCCTGAATGGAGGGGTAAATACATTCAAACATATGATTTTTGGCAGATGTCACGCCCCAAAGAGTACCCTAAATGTGGCAGTCCGCCGTACACAATATTAAAGCCTAAGAATGACCACCTCAGTCATGCGAAGGCTTCCATACTATGAACAAGACGTACATCACATTAAGGAGACACGATCGAAGTATAGCAATTCATATTGATATAAGTTATACAACAAGATATAAGGAATGTAAAACTTCAAATATAATCGATTACACTTCTTAGGGCATACCCCCGTTAAAATTCCAACTACAACCTTAAACAAAAGACATATATAGAATCTCATAGGTTACTACTACATAAGACCTATCATAACACAACTTCACTAAACCTGACTAAGGCCTTCTCGTCCACCGTTCCTTATTGGAAGCTCAAACTCATACTCGGGTTTCCTGATATCTCGGTCTTCGAGTCGTAATCTTAAATCAACCTGTAACATTCAATAACTGTGGGAGGGTAAGCTACACTAGCTTAGTGAGTGAGAACTTCCATAAATCACGCATCCAACAATCAATCAAGCAAGTTATTTAATCAATCATATGAATGCAACAAACACATGAATCATACAAAACATATGATCAACGGAAATCATATGTGAATAGATTTACGCCCTCTATTCGGGGTTAGCAGATTCACGACTCCTGCGGTACTGACGATTCCGTTTCGGGTCACTGGTTACCCTCACATAATATTCCGTCTTCGGGTCACGGTTACCCTCACATAATATTCCGTCTTCGGGTCACGGTTACCTCACATAATATTTTGTTATGGATACCGGATACTGAAACAATATGCTAATGCTCCATCCCCAACGTGAAGTGATTATGTCCATATTAGTTTATCATTCCAAATAGTCATTATTCCAATTCTTAAGTGATCAACCAATTACGCAGACAATCAATAATATAGCAATAAACATTCATCATTAATCACCCGGTTTCGATATTCTTAACACGGTTTGCTCAATACATCATCAACACATATATAACCCCATAATTACCCATCATACATCTCCATTTTATCTTTTTATCAATCTAGTGCGACTAAATTTACAAGCACAATCAGGAACGTAATAGGAAGTAGAAACTCACTCGGCCATGGACTCCGTTCTCTAATCGTAGTAGTCCGGTGGCAAGAAATCCTCCGATCCGAATTCCCCTAAACGAAAGAAATACCCAAATGAGTACTTCATACTACAATCTAATCCCAACTTATCAAATATAACTCTTTAGTTCGTAATTTTCGTAACAAGCAAAAGTTCCAACTTAAAATGGCCATAACTTGGTCATTTTAACTCGGAATTTCGCAAATTATATACCGATTTCTATCTACTTCGAAAGATCTATTTAATTCTAATAAAATATCTAAGTTTTGAAAATGTTACAGCTTCGAACAAGCCGATCAGTTCTGATCAGTAACGAATTCACTTTCGAAAATTTGTTTTTGTGAATGTTTGCGATGTTTCTAAATCATAGATCAAATGTAAATACAATATGGATGATTTACTATCATGGATGACATGTTATGATCTTCCTATACGTATGTTCTTGTTGATATTTATTTCAAGAAATTCCTTAGAAGATTTTAAATTCATAAAAAGTCAAGAAAACTTAGTTAAACTAGAATAATTTTGTAGTCTTGAGTAACTACACTTGTTTTAGGAAAATTTCATAGTGAAACCTATTCATTCTTGTTAAAACTAAGCCTCAACTAAATATATATATCAAGGCCTTCATTTCTTGATAAAAATCCTTATTTTAGACTTAGAAAATAGGTGTTCAAGTAGGAGCTATCTCTAAATCCGAATTTTGCAAGATTGGTTTTTAAGTGATTTCTTTTAAGGAAAACTCATTTATTCTTTTGGAAATCAAGTCCCCACTAAACCTATACCCTAAGGTCTTCATTTCTTTGATAAAACTTCCATTTTGAGTTTGAAAAATAGGTTTTTATATCTCATCTTCCCCTAGATACGAGATTCATGCAATCTTACACAAGATCAAATTTTCTTATCTTGTAAATATCACTTGTTTAACAATTTCCTCCTAGTATATCCACCATCAATTTATTAAAATCACTTCCCTATGATATCCCTTCATATTTTAGCTTAAAACTTCATTTTGGGGTTAGACAATATGTTTTGAAAATGGGTCTTGGTTTGAATCCGAATACAAATTTTATTTTTGAAAATAACATTTGAAAATCACCTTTGATTTTTACAAAATAAAGTCTTGATGATATCTACTCCTTAAGGCTTCATTTTCTCAACTAAAACTTCCATTTTGAGACTTGGAAGGGGGTGTTTAAATTTGAGCTTTGCCAAGATACGAAAAAAAGTTCTCATTTGTGTCAAAACCAAGATCTACATTTATATAGGCATCAACTTCATGCATACAACCACATTATCCATATACCAAGATTTTACATAACAAATACTAAGAACAAGTCTTGCAAAAGTGAGGTCTACACATTATAACAACAAAAATAGAAATAACAAGATAAGCAAGGATCAAAGTGAGTGTTTCATGTTCTTGGCATCATCATCCATTGCTCATAGGCATTATGGAAGGTCCTTTGATGCATGAAACCTCTTTATCATATACCTATACCACCAATGGAGGCTTAAGAAGGGATTTCTTAAACAAGCTTCAAGAAATGAGTGTGGAGGCCTTCTTTTCCTATGGGGCAGCAAGACTTCAAGAACAAAGGAGGCAAGAAAGAAAGAAATAAGAGAGTATTTTGCCTAGGGTTTGTAAAGAATAGAAGGAGTGAATATAAGAGACTATTATAGAGAGATGAGAGAGGCTAAAGAGAGTTAAATGAAAGAAAGGAAAAGAAGCAAGGGCAGCAAGATGGGGGGGGGGGGGGGCCTTGGCGTGAATTTGGGGGAAAAGAGAGAGGGGATTTAGTTTGGTTTTGACTTGAAGTGAAATGTAACTTGTCTTCCACATGTGTTTAACTAAAAGGAGCTTTTAAATCATTAAATAAATAAAAATAATAAAAGAAAAATGGCAGATTTGGAGGCTTGTTGCAGCTGCCATGGAGTGTTGGAAGACAAAAATAGTATAAGGTGTGGTGTAGAAATCATCACAATAGTGTATAAAGGTATGGGTCACTTGTATGTGTCTTATTATGAGATTTTTGAAAAGAGAGAAATAATTATAAATAAAATAAAATAAATCAATGGTAGAATTTTAATAATTAAAATGGGATAATTAATAAAATAATTTTAGTAATTTATCAAATAAGTTACCGGTACGGTCAAATTACGCTTATATAAGCTATAACTGATATTTTTAGGAGTCGAAAAATTACGAAACTGTAATTTTATGATTCCTTATAAAATTACGAATTTTACGGTGTTGACAGAATATTTTTACTATTCCGGTCACAGGGACACGCTTTTTGAGGCAGTACCCAATCGGGTCTGAAAAAGGTTAATTTCGATCCAATCTGATACTTTTTAGTTATCTTATATTATTACGCACTATTCCAAACACTAAACTCGTTCTTAAACTTCTAGGATTAAGAACTCAGTATTGCCAGATCTAAACAACTAGGATTTTGGGCTTTCGGTTGACTAAGGCCAGGGTTTGCCAACTTAGAAACTGAATAGTTTTATTCATAATTCATATTTTCTTATAACATTAATTCTTTGATGATCTATCTAGTATTAACAGTTCTCGAGATTATTTAAATTGATTTATTGTTTTGAAAATTTATCGCATTCGTTATCGGATAGGGTTTTCTCGATTCGTACCGAATATTGGTTATTGAGACAATTTTTGATGAAATTGAGTCTAAGAATTTATTAACGCCTTATGGGGATTATTTATATTGTTTTAAAGGCTTATATTGCTCTGAATTACGAGTTTTGATTCGTCGAGTGACTTGATTCGCTTAAAGATTTCATAATCAGATGAGTGTTGAACTTTCGTTTTGCTTTCCAGTCTATGGTACTTCAACTTCGGGTTTAATGATTGAATTGATTATCATAATAATAATTAGACCTTCTTCTTAAGGTTATGGGATTTTATTCCCGGTCCTGTCTTATGATTTTCGAAGGTTTGGTTTGTCTATTAGAGCTTTCATTATAATCTTATCCTTCAGGATCATTAATTTGTGTATCGATTAATTGTCGTCAATTTAAGCTTACTTAATCGTGCCAAAGCCTAACTATGAAATGGCTTTGGTGAATTTTAAATTACTCGAAATTATTGTTGTGGTAATTGAGTTTCCATATTATCTTGATTTCCGAGTGAAAAATCAGATGAACTAATTATCTTACGTAAGAATTTTGGTTCTAAAGATATTTAGGTTCTTATTTTATTTTCAAAGGCTCTCAGTTTCTTAAGATTAGGAAAATTTTTATTTATGTTCATATTTTAGAACCTTTTAGAGTTCGATTTTAACTTGGAGTCATTTTTAGAGTTTGTCTTTGAAGTTTATTCTTGGATTATTTACTGAAATTTTCCGGGCTTACAACCTACCCACCTTAAAGAAAGTTTTGTCCTCAAAACTTGTTATGTGTAGGTCGTTTAATAAAAGAATGTTATATTTCAATTACCTCCCTCTCATGTGTTTATACTTTGGTTTGTAACATTTTACTAATTCTGTGTGATTGGAATTTTATGCGACTTAACACATACAAATCAATAAGATTTGGCTTAGCGATTCCAACCTTCATTTACATGACTCCTTTGAAAAGGACTCGAACTTGACTCTAGACAACAGACAACCAACACTTGACTCGACCAACACTGGACGACTCATACTAACAAGACTTTTTCTCAACTCGATCATCACCAAACGACTCATGACAACTTGACTCTTTACATGACTCGACTATTGACCAAAGAAGGTTATAGATTCGCTCATCCATTCTTATATAACCGTATATTGCATTATCACAATTCACCTTTTGCTTAACAATGTTGTTATTGTTTTAGAAAATTATTTTATTTTATTTTTTTATGGTGATCATCTTGACAGGGTTGAGATCAAGATGTCCCTTTATCTCGTCGTTTCATTTATTTGGTTATTGTTTTCGAAGATATCGAGAAAAATAATGTATTTTGAAATTTAGTTATTGAAGTTTCCGCTCTTATATGATTGTTACTGCATTCTCTCCTTTTCAAAGTCTTTTATTTGTTAGAAATCTCCTGTGGGTGTTTTCAAGGTTGTCACATTAATTGAAATTTGATTTAGTTTCCATCATTGACTAGTACTAGTTTTTGATGAGCTCGATTTTCCCTACTATATGTTTGGTGATTTGTTTCGTAGGTAATTCTAGCTAGCAACTATCTCCTTAATTCTCATTGGTAGGCAAGAACATTTGGTAGTCTAAGGTATGAAGCTAACCTGGTGCTAGTTCGTGGTCATGTTCTGCTCCTTGATCCATAGCTGCCAGGGGCATTCTCTCATTACCTTCTTCCTCAATCATCCATTGTCCTTCGAAGTTATAAGGTCTCATTTCCTTTATAGTAGATGTTGCACATCTACTGCTTCCACTTCTATTGCCACTTTTGGTCATAATTGGCCTTCTTGACACTTCAAATGGCTAGGCTGCGATGAACTTCCTTTGCGGGCATTCTCTTGCAAGGTGTCCTTTCTCTCCACATGCATAACAAGTTGTGGTGAACTTCTTTGGGCAGGTACCAACCTTGTGTTTGAGTCACCACAAAAATAGCACTTATCCCGTAACAGTGAACATTGCTTTGGATAATGTGATCCTTCACACCTCCAACAAGTGTTGTCTGTCCTTGCAATGTTAGGCTTTCCATTTCCATTTCCTCTAAAACTAAGGTAAGCCTTAAATCTTTTACTTTTGAATCCATAACTCGTAGCGTTGTTCACTCCTCTTCCAAAAATTCGCCCTTCAGGCATCTGGGGTTTTCTTTTCTTTACTGCTTCTATGACTCGAGCTTTTTCTACCAGATCCCGATAAGTTTTCATGTCAAACTCCACCAATCTCACTCTTAAATCCTCATCTAACCCTTGAAGAAAAACTTGTATCTTTAGTTCCTCACTATCTCGGAATGACTCAGGAGCATATTGTAGTAAGCGAGTAAACTCCATCTCGTATTCTGCTACCGTTCTGTACTTCTATTGAATATGTAAGAAATCAACGCTATATCTCACCCTCGAGCTCGCAGGAAAGTAGTTTTCCAAAAACTCTTGGCGAAAACTTTCCCATGTGATAGGTGGCATCAAGCTCCTCATCTTTGACTCCCACCACATTTGTGCGTTCAACCTCAACATATAAGTCCCATAATCCAACTAAAGATGTTGTGGAATCTTAAAGGCAGTAAAGGACCTTTCTATTTGTGCCAACCAATCTTTAGCTTTGTCAGGTTTGCCATAAGCTCCGTCAAAGTACCGATTACTCTTTATGAAGCATGGTAAGAGACTTTGATAAAGTTGTGGTGGTGGTAGCTCGTTTTGCGCTACTTCTTGCACACGTGCGTTAGGTTTAGATGTTGTCGTAGCTTGTTGCATGTAATCCCTTATCTGACTGGTAGGCCGTTTGATAGAGATTGAAACATTTCTCCCTTGATTCGGTTGGGGTATTCCTTAGTCCTCAGGTTCTTGTTGCGATTGTGTGTGTCTCCTACGGTTTTATTAAGCTTGGGTGAGAATTCTATATATTTTATCAAATCTTAAATGTTTATGGCGACTTAAAGGTATTGTCGGAAATACAGAAATATAATACAGAGGAAATATAGAAATCTTGCTGAAATCAAGCTAAAAAGGAAATCCATAACATTAAAGCAATTACATGAAACCAAAAAGAAGATTTGAATCTTCCTTTACAAAAGTTCAAAGAAGGGATGCAATGCATGATTGGAATCAAATCCTTAACTAGACATTACGTCAATGCATCATATTTTATCTTGAAAACATCTTCGTTTACTTAATCAAAGGTTTTGCGCTCTAATACTTATCAAAAGATCTATCATTACTTCTAGGAGACCGGCTTCTTCCATGAAGGTGTGGCTATCTGACTGTTACTTCTTATGAGGGCATTTGTTGGCATAATGTCCTAGTTGATTGCAGAAGAAACATCTCAGGGCTTTCTTCCTTGGACAGTCCAAAACCTTGTGATCAGGATTCCCACAGAAATAGCACTTGTTCTTCAGTTGTGGACACTGCCTTAGAAAATGGTCTTCCTTGCACTGCCAGCATTGAACCTTAAGCCTCTTTAGAGGTTTCTTTTGGATAGGCAGGTTAGTCATCCTTGGCCTCTTGACTTTGGGGCTTGAGTTAGCTAGAGAAGAAGGAGTTTCCGTTCCTTGTATTGCCACTTGGTGGGGTCCTTCCACTCGAACCAATGCATTTCGATTAATACTTGTTGCAAGTGGAGCTTTAGCACGTCCACTATACTTCCTAAGATGGTTATAACTTGTTGCATTTGGTGAAAAACCCTAAAAATATAGATGTAATTAAAAAAGGAAAGAAAGGAATTAGCTTGAAAATATAAAAAAAAAATTTAAAACTTTTCAGTAAAGTGTAGAAACTAGTGGGTCAAGTTCAAACCTCTGAGTAGTTGAACTTTTAGTTGAGTAATTAACTTAATTAATTTAATTGAGTTAGAAATTGGATCATTATGTGTTAGAGATCACTCAATTCCATTCTAAACTCCTTGATTATTCAATTTCATATATTTTTTCATCAAAACAATTCTAGTTAGTTGATTGAAATCCTAACTAGACTCTTAAATTCAATAATTCCTTCTAAAGTCCTAAATCAAGGTTAATTAGTGTAAAATCATTAATTAACATTCCTAAATCCCAAAGGATTATTTAAAATACCTAAATTATATTCTAAAATGTTTTCTCAAACCCTCACATGCTTAAGAACCCACTACTCACTCACATGCTTCAAGATTTAATCCTAGCCTTTCATCTAATCTCTAACCTAATGCCACTATCTATAAAAGCTTCTTTATTTGGCAAAACCCTAACCCTACCACACACAAATCCACAAGCCACACTCCTATGGTCAGTTGCCTCCACAAACCAAAAATGTCATTTTTATTTCATCTTACACACTTGAGAGAAACCTAGGACAAATCTCTAGTCATATACCTTTGATCTTTACCAAAAATGGTTCTTTTATTCATCTAAACACATCCAAACTTCCAGCAACCTTACATAGCTGATCAAAGAGTGAAATCAACATAAAATAACCCCCATTTAGCAAGGAAAAGCCCAGGGCACAAAGAGGGAAATCTTCATCAAATTTAATTTGAAGTAGTGGTTGTGTATTGAAGTTTAACTTAATTTTAAGAGTATTAGGTAAGTAAACTTTGATTCTTTGATTGATTATGTTTTTATTTGATTTAAGATTTGAAAAACACTTAATGAACCTCTCGAACACTTGCTGCACGTGTAAGATATATATGTATATGATGATATATTTTGATGATTTTTGGATAATCATGTTAGATTTAGGTGTTAATGATGTTATAGTGAAGTATATTGCATATAATCATCTTATATATGTTGAATCCTTAATATATATTGATTATCACTTGATGAGCATGTATTTATAATATGAATAACCTGCTGTACATATTTAGAAATTCATGTTATGGATGTTCCATGTTGATATCTTTCATTGATTCATGTTAAAAATGAAGTTATATGATGATTTGAGCCTAAACTTGATGATTTTAACTTGTGTTATGATAGGATTATGATTAATCATGATTATTGACATATTTAGTATCATGTTTAGGTGTGATATTATGTTAATGGTATTCTGATCACGTTGTGAGCCAAGTTATGTGTTTTAAACTTGTATTTGGGCTATGTTCTGAAATTCCTGTTTTCCCCTGTTTAAAATCCGATTTTAAAAATAGTTTTAGCATAGTAAATGAGATTTAAAAACCGTGAAATTTTACAGGATTTTATTTCATTAAAATTAGTATAATTTAGGCTCAAGAATCACTTAAAAAGGTTAAGAATTGATGGAGTTATTAGTTGTGCAATAAAACATACCACCCAGTGGATTCTGTTTTGTTCCTGTTAGTTAGCCCAACTTCAAATTATCATAACTCATCCCATACAGATTATTATCACTTGAATTAGGTACCAATAGAAATCTCTATGAGTCTAGTTTCTAACCCAACTGGAACCACTCAAAAATTCGTTCGGATGGCCCAGATATGCCCATTTTAGTAAAGTATGCGCAATCTGACTTTCAGGGAAAAATTGGACAGATTTGGTCCTTTGTGAAAAACGAATTCTTAAAAATAGTTATTGGGCTCTAAAAATCATACAAAAATTCATGGAAGTATTTTTATTGATTATCTTTCAAAAGAAATTTATTTTACAGAAATCCGATATGATTTGGGCCCAAATAGCTAAAATGTGAGGATATACCATACTTTATGATGGGCTGGAACTATAGAGTAGTTTTTGGGCTTACAATCAAACCTAAATATTTTGTATCAATCTGAACCTATTCTAATATGGGCCTATCCATATCATATCAAGGTCCATATCCCTTAAAAATAAATCTAAAAATCAAACCCATGACTTTAGCTTAAACCCCATGGGTTTAAAATATAAAAATGAGGTCCATTACCCACTTTTACTCCAAGTGGACCTTACACCCAATACTTTAAGCACATCATCTAAGCTCCAAGAGTATTGACTCTTAATGGGTCCATATACATTTCATGGGCCTTATAGCTTAAATTATAACTTAGTTACTTATTGGGCCTAATAGGTTCACTCAAGGCCTAATATTCCTAAATAAGACATAATTCTAATCTTTTGGGCTTATCACATATATTTAGGTCCAATAACTTAATTAAACTCCTAATTGGACCAGTCCAATCATGAAGCCCAATTTAATTCTAAGCTTTATATATATAGATTTCCTTAATGGGCCCAAGCCTACTTCAAGGCCCATTAACCTAATAAAGTGAAAATGATTAATAGTTATTTAATGGGCTTAACTAGTAAACCCTTAAGGCCCATTACTTCTAAATAAGATATTCAATTACATATGTCTTAATGGGCTTACTCTATATCTACTCCAAGCCCATTTCACCCTAAAATTTTGTAAAGTCTTATAAAGTTAAGGCGTTGTTCTAAAAGCTTAATACTTGATATAATTCTTTGTAAATGCTTAATCCTGATTTTGTTAAATCTTTTGTTAACAGATTCTTCTTTCTGTTATCCTTCGGACTTCTTCGAGTTTCCTTCTGTTATACAAGGTACGCAGTAACATGCGTGTTGCTTGTTAGGACAGGCATTAAAATGGTTAAAAACTTAAAGACGGCTTAATGATTAATTGCTTGTGTTTGGTCGGGCTCGGGCCGGAGAGTTCCGACGACCCCATTAGAGTCCAACTCTAATGTGGTAGAGTGTAGGCACTTAGGCCACCCTTGGTGGTACGGTGGCTAGCTGACGGGCCGGTACAGTAGGGGGTAACGATTAACCCCATTGAAGAGAAGTTGCACAGCTGGAAGACTACGGTAATGGGCCCGTACCTTCACTGTGTAGATGGATTGGTTCGGTTAATGTCAGATAACGGCTGGAAAACCCGGACGATGCTAGTTTCTTCCAGGGTCTTCGGACCATATCTTCCAGGGTCTAAGGACCAAGCTTCCAGGATGTGACACCGGCTTGTCATATCACATCCCCCTTGTCGTGTGCGTATGCACGAAAGGATTTCCCTGCCCCGTGTTTGATTCGGAGTGTGAGTGCTCCTGTGCTGGCTTAATTAAATACCTCAATTTATTGGTTGTGCTTGGTAGAATAAGTATGCTTGCATTCACGTCGCATGTGCTTGCGTTACTGTGTATTGGGCTTCGCCGCTCATTCTAATCATTTCAGGTACTGATTGTGTTTCTGGTGATGATGGCTATGATTCTGATGACCGCTATGACTTCTTGGGGTATGGTACCGACTTCGAGGAGTGTGCTGACGAGTTCTACGATTAGATGCGGGCATTGTTTTATGCTTACTGTTATGTTCTTTTGGAGAGCCTAGTGAGGACTCTACTGTTTTTGAGATACTTATACAGTTTTTGAGATACTGTTTACTTTTGGGGCGCCTGTGTGCGCAAGATTATTGTTTTTTTTTTCATCACTTATTTCGATACTATGGTTTTATGAGTTATTTACTCTTGTGAGTAATCTTTTTGAAATTGGTATCAAATGTTTTATTTCCGCTGCAGTTAAATATTTGTGAAAACTAATTAAAGAGTTTTCGAAAACTAAAATATGTTAGAAACTCACCGTAGTTTGTAGGAGCCTTTCGTGAATTACACTTAGTGATTCGCGGGCGGGCTATTGCACCCTATCTCGGGGCGTGACAGTTTTAAAGGATCAACTGGTGAAAGGTGCTGCCTTTGGGGCAGCAAAAGCCTTAGGTCTGGGGTTCGAATCCTAGAGTCTGCAGACTGGGTTCAACTCTGCCTAAGGGTAACAATACCTATAGTGCCCGTGGTACCCTGCGGGCATGCGTTGGTTGGGGTCACCATGATGCAATGGTGGTGTCGGCCATTACCACTAGGGGGCCAGTGGTGGTTGTTTGCCCTGGCATCGCATCGCCGTCGCCTGCGAGGGCGGGGTGTGACTAAAAAAAGGTGCCTTTTTATGTCACACCCCGCCCCCGCAGACGGCGGCGATGTGATGCCAGGGCAGGCAAACCCACCACTGGCCCCCTTGGTAATGGCCGACACCACCATTGCATCATGGTGACCCCAACCAATGCATGCCCCAACGGGTACCACGGGCACTATAGGTATTGTTACCCTTAGGCAGAGTTGAATCCAGTCTGCAGACTCTAGGATTCGAACCCCAGACCTAAGGCTTTTTCCTACCCCAAAGGCAGCACCTCTTACCAGGTGCTGCCTTTGGGGTAGGAAAAAGCCTTAGGTCTGGGGTTCGAATCCTAGAGTCTGCAGACTGGATTCAACTCTGCCTAAGGGTAACAATACCTATAGTGCCCGTGGTACCTGTTGGGGCATGCGTTGGTTGGGGTCACCATGATGCAATGGTGGTGTCGGCCATTACCACTAGGGGGCCAGTGGTGGGTTTGCCTGCCCTGACATCATATTGCCGTCGCCTGTGGGGGCGGGGTGTGACATTTAGTCTTGTGGTGGTGGCATATCTTGTTCTTGTTGCTCCTCGGGAGGAACTGTCGATTGTTGCATAGTCTTCTCAGGTTGTCTCCTAGTAGTAAGATGAAACGATCGCATTAGCTTAACCTCCTATTCGTATGTTATTTAAGTTTTAGAAAAGAATTTTGTCTCATTATTGGTTTTAAACTTGTTTATTTAGAAAAATAGGTGGAAGCGCATGGTTAATTTTTACTCACCTAGTAGTCTTACGAAACGTTGGAATAACCTACTATTTTCTTATTGTTCTCGCGCTAAGGGTCAGGTAAGGTTATGTATTCCTTGCAATCTATGGTTGCTATGGTGGATTTGATTATTTCCTCCTAGAAAACTTCTCCATGTATCATGCTTGCTATTGTCTATTATCTTCTTAGAAATCCTTGAACTTATGCATGATTGTTCCTATGGTTTCCCGAAGTCTTCAAGGCAAAATTCTAACCTTAAAATCAAAGGTCACACTTATGGGTCATAGGGTTAAAGCTAGGCTCTTTAATACTTGAAGGTTATCTAGTATCTACCTATTTGTCCTTAAGGTCATATCTTAACATTCTATTCTCCTAATGTCTTCCCACCTAATTCCCAAAGCCTTGTTGCTCCGGTACCAACTAAACTGTCACGCCCCGAAGGGTACCCTAAACGTGGTAGTCGCCGTACACAATATTAAAGCCTAAGAATGACTACCTCAGTCACGCGAAGGCTTCCATACTATGAACAAGGCATACATCACATTAAGGAGACACGATCGAAGTATAGCAATTCATATTGATATAAGTTATACAACAAGATATAAGGAATGTAACTAACTTCAAATATAATTGATTACACTTCTTAGGGGCATACCCCTGTCAAAATTCCAACTATAACCTTAAACAAAAGACATATATAGAATCTCATAGGTTACTAATACATAAGACCTATCATAACACAACTTCACTAAACCTGACTAAGGCCTTCTCGTCCACCGTTTCCTTATTGGAAGCTCAAACTCATACTCGGGTTTCCTGATATCTCGGTCTTCGAGTCGTAGTCTTAAATCAACCTGTAACATTCAATAACTATGGGAGGGTAAGCTATACTAGCTTAGTGAGTGAGGACTTCCATACATCACGCATCCAACAATCAATCAAGCAAGTTATTTAATCAATCATATGAATGCAACAAACACATGAATCATACAAAACAAATGATCAACCGGAAATCATATGTGAATAGATTTACGCCCTCTATTCGGGGTTAGCAGATTCACGACTCTTGCGGTACTGACGATTCCGTTTTCGGGTCACGGTTACCCTCACATAATATTCCTTCTTCGGGTCACGGTTACCCTCACATGATATTCCGTCTTCGGGTCACGGTTATCCTCACATAATATTCCGTTTTATGGATACCGGATGACTGAAACAATATGCTAATGCTCCATCCCCAACGTGAAGTGATTATGTCCATATTAGTTTATCATGCCAAATAGTCATTATTCCAATTCTTAAGTGATCAACCAATTACGCAGGCAATCAATAATATAGTAATAAACATTCATCATTAATCACCCGGTTTCGATATTCTTAACACGGTTTGCTCAATACATCATCAACACATATATAACCCCATAATTACCCATCATACATCTCCATTTTATCTTTTCTTATCAACTAGTGCGACTAAATTTACATGCACAATCAGGAACGTAATAGGAAGTAGAAACTCACTCGGCCATGGACTCCGTTCTAATCGTAGTAGTCCGGTGGCAAGAAATCCTCCGATCCGAATTCCCCTAAGCGAAAGAAATACCCAAATGAGTACTTCATACTACAATCTAATCCCAACTTATCAAATATAACTCTTTAGTTCGTAATTTTCGTAACAAGCAAAAGTTCCAACTTAAAATGGACATAACTTGGTCATTTTAACTAGGAATTTCGCAAATTATATACGATTTCTATCTACTTCGAAAGATCTATTTAATTCTAATAAATATCTAAGTTTTGAAATTTACAGCTTCGAAACAAGCGATCAGTTCTGATCAGTAACGAATTCACTTTCGAAAATTTGTTTTTGTGAATGTTTGCGATGTTTCTAAACCATAGATCAAATGTGAATACAATATGGATGATTTACTATCATGGATGACATGTTATGATCTTCCTATACGTATGTTCTTGTTGATTTTTATTTCAAGAAATTCCTTAGAAGATTTTAAATTCATAAAATGTCAAGAAAACTTAGGTAAACTAGAATAATTTTGTAGTCTTGAGTAACTACACTTGTTTTAGAAAAATTTCATAGTGAAACCTATTCATTCTTGTTAAAAATAAGCCTCAACTAAATATATATCTCAAGGCCTTCATTTCTTGATAAAAATCCTTATTTTAGACATAGAAAATAGGTGTTCAAGTAGGAGCTATCTCTAAATCCGAATTTTGCAAGATTGGTTTTTAAGTGATTTCTTTTAAGGAAAACTCATTTATTCTTTTGGAAATCAAGTCCCCACTAAACCTATACCCTAAGGTCTTCATTTCTTTGATAAAACTTCCATTTTGAGTTTGAAAAATAGGTTTTTATATCTCATCTTCCCCTAGATACGAGATTCATGCAATCTTACACAAGATCAAATTTTCTTATCATGTAAATATCACTTGTTTAACAATTTCCTCCTAGTATATCCACCATCAATTTATTAAAATCACTTCCCCATAAGCCCTTCATATTTTAGCTTGAAACTTCATTTTGGGGTTAGACAATATGTTTTGAAAATGGGTCTTGGTTTGAATCCAAGAATACAAATTTTATTTTTGAAAATAACATTTGAAAATCACCTTTGATTTTTACAAAATAAAGCCTTGATGATACCTACTCCTTAAGGCTTCATTTTCTCAACTAAAACTTCCATTTCGAGACTTGGAAGGGGGTGTTTAAATTTGAGCTTTGCCAAGATACGAAAATTAGAGTTCTCATTTGTGTCCAAAACCAAGATCTACATTTATATAGGCATCAACTTCATGCATACAACCACGTTATCCATATACCAAGATTTTACATAACAAATTCTAAGAACAAGTCTTGCAAAAGTGAGGTCTACACATTATAACAACAAAAATAGAAATAACAAGATAAGCAAGGATCAAAGTGAGTGTCTCATGTTCTTGGCATCATCATCCATTGCTCGTAGGCATTATGGAAGGTCATTTGATGCATGAGACCTCTTTATCATATACCTATACACCAATTGAGGCTTTAAGAAGGATGATTTCTTAAACAAGCTTCAAGAAATGAGTGTAGAGGCCAACTTCAAGAACAAAGGAGGCAAGAAAGAAAGAAAATAAGAGAGTATTTTGCCTAGGGTTTGTAAAGAATAGAAGGAGTGAATATAAGAGACTATTTATAGAGAGATGAGAGAGGCTAAAGAGAGTTAAATGAAAGAAAGGAAAAGAAGCAAGGGCAGCAAGAGATGTGGGGGGGGGGGGGGGGGGGGGGGGGTGGTCCTACCGTGAATTCTAGGGGAAAAGAGAGAGGGGATTTAGTTTGGTTTTGACTTGAAGTTGAAATGTAACTTGTCTTCCACATGTGTTTAACTAAAAAGAGCTTTTATTAATAAATAAAAAATAATAAAAGAAAAATGGCAGATTTGGGCTTGTTGCAGCTGCCATGGAGTGTTGGAAGACATAAATAGTACAAGGTATGGTGTAGAAATCATCACAATAGTGTGCAAAGGTATGGGTCACATGTATGTGTCTTATTATGAGATTTTTGAAAAGAGAGAAATATTATAATATAAAATAAAATAAATCAATGGTAGAATTTTAATAATTAAAATGGGATAATTAATAAAATAATTTTAGTAATTTATCAAATAAGTTACGGTACGGTCAAATTACGCTTATATAAGCTATAACTGATATTTTTAGGAGTCGAAAAATTACTAAACTGTATTTTATGATTCCTTATAAAATTATGAATTTTACGGTGTTGACAGAATATTTTTACTATTCCGGTCACCGGGACCGCTTTTTGAGGCAGTACCCGATCGGGTCGAAAAAGGTTAATTTCGATCCAATCTGATACTTTTTAGTTATCTTATATTATTACGCACTATTCCAAACACTAAAATCGTTCTTAAACTTCTAGGATTAAGAACTCAGGATTGCCAGATCTAAACAACTAGGATTTTGGGCTTTCGGTTGACTAAGGCCAGGGTTTGCCAACTTAGAAACTGAATAGTTTTATTCATAATTCATTTTTTTAACATTAATTCTTTGATGATCTATCTAGTATTAACAGTTCTCGAGATTATTTAAATGATTTATTGTTTTGAAAATTTATCGCATTCGTTATCGGATAGGGTTTTCTCGATTCGTACCGAATATTGGTTTTGAGACAATTTTTGATGAAATTGAGTCTAAGAATTTATTAATGCCTTATGGGGATTATTTATATGTTTTAAAGGTTTATATTGCTTTGACTTACGAGTTTTGATTCGTCGAGTGACTTGATTCGCTTAAAGATTTCATAATTGGAATGAGTGTTGAACTTTTGTTTTGCTTTCCAGTCTATGGTACTTCAACTTAGGGTTTAATGATTGAATTGATTATCATAATAATAATTAGACCTTCTTCTTAAGGTTATGGGATTTTATTCCCGATCTGTTTTATGATTTTCGAAGGTTTGGTTTGTCTATTAGAGCTTTCATTATAATCTTATCCTTCAGGATCATTAATTTGTGTATCGATTAATTGTCATCAATTTAAGCTTACTTAATCGTGCCAAAGCCTAACTATGAAATGGCTTTGGTGAATTTCAAATTACTCGAAATTATTGTTGTGGTAATTGAGTTTCCATATTATCTTGATTTTCGAGTGAAAAATCAGATGAACTAATTATCTGACGTAAGAATTTTGGTTCTAAATATATTTAGGTTCTTATTTTATTTTCAAGGGCTCTCAGTTTCTTAAGATTAGGAAAATTTTTATTTATGTTCATATTTTAGAACCTTTTAGAGTTCGATTTTAACTTGGAGTCATTTTTAGAGTTTGTCTTTGAAGTTTATTCTTGGATTATTTACTGAAATTTTCCAGGGCTTACAGTAGATCATATGTATTGCTTGATCACTTACTTGATGCATTCATATGCTTGTTTAATAACTTGTTTGAAATTAATTATACAAGTACGTTGATTCAGGAATATTCTCACTAAGCTAGTTATACTTATACTCGATAGACCGTTGTTGTAACAGGACTATATCTTTTATGCCCAAGGACTTCACATACTCGGGTGGGATTATGTTTTGGGAAAGCTTCTAGAAATCTTTTGAAGATCTTAGGTTAAATATCCTTTAATACCTTTTGGTGTTAGTATTGTTTCTTGATGTGAAAGACTAATATAATATTATGGTTGTTTGGAGATTTATAGGGGGAAAAGCCCCTAAGATAATGTAAGTATTATATTCTTATAATGTTGAAATGAGAGGGTTATCTAGAATTCTTGTATGTTGTATTTACTATCTCGAACTATACATCCCACCGGTGTCTCCTATTATTGTGATAGACTCCTTACATATGATGTTGAAACTTTCGCATGACTTCGAGAAGTCATTCTTAAGTTTTAATACTGTATGTGGTGGACTGCCACGTTTAGGGTATCCTTTAGGGCGTGACAGTATGCATGACTATTATAATGTTGTCTCAATATTGATATTTCATAAACAATTTGTCTTTGATGGTTTTAAAAGATAAAACTTTTGGAAATTTCTCCTTTTTGAATTGTTAGAAGGAAAACAAAAATATATTTGAATTGTTATGAGTGAGTGTTTTCCTATTTATAATTCCATTTCCTATCTTTTCAAAAGTAAATTAATTTTAAAAAATTTGGTTCTTAAGTTATCTACTAACTTTATTTCTAGTAATTGAAAAATAAGCTTTTTAAAATATCCTTTAAGTTTTTGATATGGTCAAATATTTGGAGTTGTGTTAAATGTATATTTCCCTTTTATTTTTATATCCTTTTTCTTCTTTAGGAAATAAGTGTACCTTTAAAACTTTACTTTCTTGGCAAATTTTATTTTTCTAAGTTGGTTTCCAGAATAGTGAGTTGCTTTTATCTTGGTTTAAAAAACTTGTTTTATTCTTACTATTTGTCAAGTGATAGAATAATTCATTTAGACAAGTTTATAAGAAAAGCTTTCTTAATAAAGAATTGTTAATATTAGAATTTAGCAAAAATTTCATTTTAATTTTGAAAAGAGAATAACGATATAAAATTTAAGTTTTGAAGAAACTTTCTTAGTATGTGATTTTCAAAGTCTATAATGAATCTATTTAAGTCTTATAAAAGATATGGTTGAGTTAAAATCTTAAGTTCAAGGCTAAATTTTTTTATCTTTATGGAGTATTTAGTTTTGATTTATAAAAGAAATGAGTTCCTTTTATTATTTTGAAGAAATCTATATTACTACTTCTTTATGATTAGCTTATCCTTTGAAAAGAGTTTATTAAAAAGAAAACTTAGATTTTTTTGTTGAAAATTCCTTTTGTTAAGAAATCTAGTTTACTTTTCTTTATTTAAGAACGAACCCATTTTTATTTTTATTTAAGACAATAACATTCTAATCATGCATGAATATGTAGCAATATAAAAGTAAAGATAATACATAATAACATAGAAAGAATACTTGTAAGTAAATAAACATAATAAAATAGTCAAGCATTGGGAACCTTAGCTTCATCAAGGTATCCCGATCATGTATTAGGAGCCTTAGCTTCATCAAGGCAACCCGAGACTAAGAATAGACTAGTCCCAAAAGAAAAAAAGAAAAGAAAAGAAAAGAAAATTGTTTTGACTTGATATGGACAAGTCTAAGACTAGAATGACTAGTCTTAATAAATTACATAAAACTAGTAAATAAATAAATTGCAAGACATGAAAATAAATAAATAACAAATGAGCTTATATGCTCTAAATAAATATATACACGTAATATATATAATACTATATAGAAGTTAGATTAGAGCAAAAATAAAAATAACAATAATAACAACAACATAATGTAAAATATGAACATGAACAAAAACAAAACATAAACATATTATTGCTTCTTTAACTCATATGAGTCTAAGAAACATACACTAAGCTCATGCTAAGTTTTATGAATATGATAAAGAATATAGGTAGGATTTTTACCTAAGGTTTAATGAAGGATTTGAAAAGATGAATGGGTAGTATGTTTGTTATTTTCTTCTTGAAGTTGTAAAAAATGGTAGAGAGTATTTTGAGAGAGATTTGTTGGAGAGAGGTTTTCAGAGAGAATTTTGGTAGAGTTTTGTTATATAAAATGAATGTGTGAAAGAATGAAGGAGGAATGGGGTTTTTATAAAATTTTTGGAGTGAATTTTTGATGTAATAAAATAAATTGAAAAGAAATTAATATAAAGAAAGAGAGAGGGAGGCTAGCACATATAATGGAGAGAGAGAGAGAATATTTTGTTTGTTTTGTATTTTTTGTAAAGAAAAGAAATAATGTGTAAGGTTTGATGAGTTGTATTGGAAATATAAAAAGTAAGAAAACAGATATGTAGGTAGTAAGAAAAAGTAGAGATAGTGAAATAGTAATGAATAGTAAGAATGGTACTATGAATAGTAGACTAAACATATAAAATACCGGTAGTAATAAAAAAATACGTAAACGAGCTATATTTGTTATTTTTAGTTACCGAAAAAAATTCTAAAACTGATATTTTTGAAATCCTTGTTTAATTATGAGTCTTTTGGTGTTATTGGAATATTTTTATTATTTAGAGTTCGAGACACGCTTTTCGAGAACTGATCTCGTTTGAGTTCGAAGGACACTTGAAATTCATAAATTTGATATTTTTGTATTATCCTATATTTTTATGAACTATTATGAGCCATTAACTCATTTTCGTTTTCTAAGGTTTGAGAATGTGGGATTGCCGGAGTTGAAATTGTTTGATTGTCTTGACCTTTGCTGACTTTTGAAACTCGGTTTGACTAGGGTTAGGGTTTAATCCAACTTTACCCTAGAAATTGAGGGGTTTACCTCAGGGATCGGCTAGATGGACTTTCTCATGCTCTGATTTTGTGCCAAATGATTAATGAATCTTCTCTTATGAAATCTCGTGATCGAAATTGCTTAAGGTTCGGTTTCAACTTGGGTCAGACTTTAGGGTTTCCATTCGGTATTCCAAAACCATTCTCGGAAATTCGAGGGCTTACACATACAATATGAGTGCCTAGATATGTTTAAAGGATTTTTTTTCCACTATATATATATCCATATATTTGCTTAAAGATTTTTTCAGTAAAGAAAAGTTTGGAAAAATCATATTTTGTGAACTATAAATTCGTAACTATTATGTACTGTAGTTTTTTCCAACCTAAATGGCTTTTTATGACAAAAATAACCTTAGAAATGTATAGATCTTTTTAGTAGGTAGAAAAGGTATATATTTGCGCAATTCCGAGTTAAAATGATCAAGTTATGGCCATTATAAGTTGGAATTACCTTCTATACGAATTTTAACGATCTTATGACATAGTTTTTGATAAGTACCATAGAATCAATAAGAAATACTGATTATGGGTATTGTTCTTGATTAAGTGATCCCTAGGAGGAGTATTCATACCCGGAGGATTATTTTGATTGTGGAAATTCCAATTGACTCCTCCATAAGAAAGAAGTGTCCTCATGGCCGAGTGAGTTTATTTCCTACCTTTTACGTGCTTGGTTGTGCTTATAGCTAGAGGTACTAGAAGTAGGAAAAGATGAAAATGAATTATGTATGATAATATTGGTTGAAAGAATCTAAGCATACCGAGACATGAATCATTTTTGATTAACTTATGTTTTACTATTATTATGTTGGAGTGTGTGCAAATTTTGTGATCACCTTTAAAATACTCTAATAATATATTATGAGTTATATTAATTGATTCATGCATATCATGTAGTTAGTTTCATTTCATGAGCTACTGTACTCGATGGGACAAGAGTATAGTAGCGGGTTTGCAGTAGCCATAAATATGCAAGATGGGCGATTAGGAGCTTGAAAGAACTATTTCAAGATGGGTGAGTAGGCGCCTAAAATAAACTACATAAGTTGGATTTTGAGATGGGTTTTAAAGAGCCTGAAACACCTAACCCTGAATGGAGGGGTAAATCCATTCAAACATATGATTTCCAGTAGATCATATGTATTGTTTGATCACTTGCTTGATGCATTTATATGTTTGTTTAATAACTTGTTTGAAATTATTTATACAAGTACGTTGATTCATGAATATTCTCACTAAGCTAGTTATGCTTATACTTCGATAGACCTTTGTTGTAACAGGACTATATCTGTCATGCCCCACCAGGTACCCTAAATGTGACAACCCACTACACGCAATATTAAAACTTAAGAATGACTATCTTAGTCACTCGAAAGCTTTCATATCGGTACAAGGCGTACATTCACATCAAAGGGAGACCGGTGGAGTAATGCATTTTAAGATATTGGCAGAACATGCAACATAACACTTAATATAATTCGTTGAAATATAGTCTTACAACTTCTAAGGGGCATTCCCTTGATAATTTCCATAACAACATGGTTTTAATAGGATAAATAACTAAAGCTAGAAGATTTTAGAAGAAATCTACTCTAAGACTTCAAAACAAAGTTCCTCCAAAAGCTTCCCAAAATAAAGATTCTACCTGGATGTTCAAGATGGTCTTGGGTGCAAAATAACAATCCTGCAATATCAAAAGTCTATAGGGGTATAAGCATAACTAGCTTAGTGAGATATTCCTTACGCAAAAGTACTCATAACAAGCATTCAACCAAGTTCATTAAACAATCATATGAAATGCAACAAATATATAATCAAACAGTACATACTACTATCCGGTTTCGTATGTGTGATGGATTTACCCCTCCATCGGTAGTTAGGGAATGATTTGGACTGGGCCCTGAACGACCTCCTTATAAGTTGCACGCGTCTTGGGTTCCAATGAACCGTACTACTAGTCCCTGGGCTTTTCTTACCCAAAGCAATCGATCCGGCTCGGCTACAACTTGAGGCCATATTCCTCGAATGTCCTAAATCCTCAAAATGTAGTTAGGCAGCTTACATTTCCGGTCCCATGCTGAGGAGTAGTAGCAAAATTTCAAAATGATATTCTAAGTGATATGCATGAGCAATTTATTATATGGGAATTCTAATATGACATTAAATCATTTAAAGCGATCAAGCAATAAATGCACACATAGCAGTATATACATAGAAATGATTATATCAATCATAGATCGAGTTCCGATATACTTATCATTCATTGATCGCACATAAAAATTCACATACATAATTCTCATTATATCCCACATGCATATCAATTTCATCTTTTCCTAACATCTAGTGTTCTATTCTACAAGCACATGTGCGGATACATAAACGTAAAGGACACTCACTCGTCCATAGCAATCTTCTATGAGTCGAAGTAATCCTCAGAGAAAGATCTTAGTCCTTGACACCTAAACAAAAGAAATACCCGAAATGAGCATTTCATCCAAGATCTATACAAAATCTCTAATTCTATCTTATTGAATTCGTCAAAATTCGCTTGAATGGAAATTCCAACTTAAAATGGTCATAACATGCTCATTTTAACTCGGAATTTCGCATATTATATACCAATTTCTATCTACTCGAAAAGATATATCTATTTCTAAGGTTATTTTTATCTAAAGAAGTCTTTTGGGCCTCGAAATAGTGTCAGACAGATTTGTTACGAAAATTCAAGATTTCAAAACTAGAGTTTTTCAAGCTTTTCTTCCTTCAAGGGCTCTTGCACAAAAATATAGATATTTTGTATGGTTGAACAATCATTTGAATATATATATATAGACTTAAACTATATGCATGAATTTAGTGGTGTTGTCTCAATAATGATTTTGCAAAACAATGTGTCTTAGAAGTGAGAAAAGCTAAGACTTGAAAATCTCCTTTCTAGTTTTGTTGGGAAAATTTTATAAGTGAGTATTTCTTTCTTTTAACTCCATTTCTTAATGTTAAGAATAATTACATTTTCAAAAAGTAATTTTAGTCTTTTATGATTCCTAAAACTTTATTTCTAGTGGTTGAAAAAATGTAGTTTTTCTAAATATTTCTTGGTTATGTGTTCTAAAGTTTTTCTAAAGTTAGATCCACTTTAAATAATATCAATGATCTTATAAGTTATTATTATTTTTATTTTCTAAGTAAAGCTCATCCTTAGAAAGGTTATTCTTTGATAATTTTGTAAAACTTATCTAAACCTTAGTATGTTGATGAAAACTTTACATATGAATTTAAGAAAACTTTTGGTTAAACAAAGAATAAGTTTAAAGAATTTTTCTGCTTTCATGGTTTGAAAAGAGAGTTTGTGATAACTTTATTATATGTATTCATTGATAAAATCCCATATAGTATTATTATTAAAACTTGAGCTAAACTTATCTAACTTTAGAAAATATTTGTTAAGATAAAACTTTAAGTTTTTATGGAAGAATCATTCCTTATATGACAAAATTTATTTTTAAAGAGAGTTCTTATTTTTATTACTTAAGAAAACTCATTTTCATTATGATTGAGACAATATCAACATGTTCATGCATGAATGAGAATATGTAACTATAAAAACAACATAATAAGATAAATGTAATAAGAGCATAAAAGTAAAGTCAAGTATTGGGAACCTTAGCTTCATCAAGTATCCTGGGACTAAGAATAGACTAGTCCCAAAAAGAAAGGAAAAGAAAGAAAATTGTTTTGATTTAATATGGACAAGTCTAAGACTAGAAAGACTAGTCTTAATAATAGCATGAATTAAATAAATTGCATAACTTGAAAGTAAATAAATAACAAATGAGCTTATATGCTCTAAAGAAATATATATACATAATATACATAATAATACTATATGGAAGTTAGGTTAGAGTAAATAAAAACAACAATAATAACAACATAATAACAATAATAACATATTGTAAAATAAGAACATGAACAAAAACAAAACATGAACATATTATTGTTTCTTTAACTCTCATGAGTCTAAGAAACACACACTAAGCTCATGTTAAGTTGTATGAATATGATGAGTATATGAAAGAAATTTTTACCTAAGGTTATGTGTTTGTTGAAGAAGAATATAATGGTTTGCTGTAATATGTGGGAGATGGTTTTATGGAGAGAAGAGATGATTTGGGAGAGTATTTGAGAGAGAGATTTTATGGAGTGATTTTGGTAGAGTTTTAGTAGGAAATGAGTTGTGTGAAAGAATGAAGGAGGAAGGGGGTATTTATAGAGTTTTGGAGTGGAAATTAGATGTAATTAAATAAATTAAAAAATAAAATAAAATGAGAGTGATGAGAGAGAGGTAGTGGATGGCAAGCATAGGGAAGGGAGAGAAAAATTGATTAAATTTGTTGTTTTGTAATAAAAAAAAAGTAATGTGTAAAGTGTGATGTGATTAAAGTTGTATGAGGAGGTAAATTGTAAGGTATAAGTATGGTAGGGTGTAAGAATAGAGTGTAAGAAAAAACAGAGATAGATGAATAGTAATAAATAGTAAAAAAGTACTATGAATAGTAGACTAGGCAATTAAAATACCGGTAGTAAAGAAAATACGTGAAAATAAGCTATATTTGATATTTTTAGTTACCGAAAAATTCTAAAACTGATATTTTTGAAATCATTATATTTTTACGAGTCTATTGGTGTTGTCAGAATATTTTCACTATCCAGTACACTAGGGCACGATTTTTGAAAACTGGTCTCGTTCGGATCCGAAAGACACTAGAAAATTATGAATCTGATATTTTTAAGCTTTCCTGTGTTATTACAAACCATATTCCACAATTATCTTAATTTTGTTTTCTAGGGTTTAAGAACACGGGATTGACGGATCTGGATTCACTAGACTAAACAAAAACTAGGTTAACTTTAGGGTTCCGGTTTGACTTCCGGTTCTTAAGGTTTACTTATATTTATCGAAAAATCTAGGGGCTTATAATATCTTTTATGCCCGAAGACTTCATATACTCGAGTGGGATTATGTTTTGAAAAGCGTCTGGAAATCTTTTGAAGATCTTAGGTTAAATATCTTTTAATATATTTTAGTGTTAATATTGTTTCATGATGTGAAAGACTAAGATGATATTATGGTTGTTTGGAGATTTATAGGGGAAAAGCCCCTAAGATAATGTAAGGATTATATTCTTATAATGTTGAAATGAGATGGTTATCTAGAATTCTTGTATTCTCTATTCACTATCTCGAACTATACATCCACCGGTGTCTCCTATTATTGTGATAGACTCCTTACATATGGTGTTGAAACTTTCGCATGACTTAAGGAAGTCATTCTTAAGTATTAATACCGTATGTGGGGGACTGTCATGTTTAGGATACCCTTCGAGCGTGACAATAATATTAAGTCTAGTTTCTCTAGTCTTAAACTTGTCCTCATCTGGTTAGAACGATTTTCTTATTTCTTTTGTTTTTCTTTATTTGGACTTGCCCATAACTAAGTCTAAAAGCCTTGAAATCAAGTTAAGACTTCCAATACTTGATATTTATTTCTTCCTCATTCTTATATTTTTCCATCTTATTATTATTATTATTATTATTATTATTGTTATTATTATTGTCATGTTACTAGCAATATACTCATACTTCATGCATAATCATATTGATTGTTTTCTTAATAAAAATAAAAAGATCTTTTCTAAGTAAAAGAAAATATGCTCAACTTACCTTAAAAATATTGTTTTATCACTTAGGAAAAAGTTTTATTAAGACTTAGAATTTTATATCAATTAAATACTTTATAAAGGATTTTTGACCAAAAATCATCATAGATTGTAAGTGTTGTTGATATACAAAGCTTTTGCAAAAACAACTAAGGAACTCTTTATTTTCTTTTCAAACTATCATTAAAATACCTTAAGATTGATAATACTTTTCTATAAGGAATTTTCTTGAAAACTTGATTATAAAATTCTTACCAACAATTTTAATAAGAACAAGGATCAGCTCATGTAAACCCCTAAAGTTTTGTGATCAATTAAGCTTAAACCTTAATTAGAAAGTCAACCGAATCCCAAAGTCAACAAAACCCTAGTCAATCGTAACCGTTCAAGTCCTGCATTCCCGATTAAGCAACCCTAAGAAAGTAAGCAAGAGTTTAGTATGTAGAGTAGTTCGTTATTACCTAATGAAGCTTAAAAATATCAGATTAGTTAAACCGCGATTCGTTTTGAGCATGATCGGACACAGTTTTCGAAAAACGTGTTCCGGGCTCAGATTAGAAAAAATATTCCAAATATACCGTTAGACTCGTAAAAATATATGGTTTTCAAAATATCAATTTCATAATTTTTCGGTAACTAAAAATATCAAGTATCATAATTATATACGTATTTTCTCACTACGGTACTTAAATTGTTATGTCTACTTTACATTACACTATTTACTACTATTCTACACTATTTATCTATCTTTACTTTTTCTTACAACCTACTCTTACAAACCATACCTCTACTTTCTTACAATTTTCATTTCCAATAAAACTTCACATCTTTCATATATTACTTTTCATTAACAAAAATACAAAAAAAAATAAAATTTTCTCCCCCTTTTTACTACATGTAGCCTGCCTCCTCTTCTCTCCCTCCTCAAATTGTTTTAATTTTCATTTATTTAATTAATACAATTTTACTCCCATATTTTTCTATAAATACCCCCTCTTTCTTCCACTTCTTTCACACCTTCCATACACTAAAACTTTTTCTCTCAAATTCTTTACAAGAATTCTCTCTCAAATTCCTCTTGAGTTTAGTTTTCATAGGTAATATTTCTTCAAGTTTCTTTTATGTTCATTTACTTAGTATGAGCTTAGCGTGTGTTTTCTAAACCATGAAGGTTAAAGAAAGTAACAATAAGTTCATACTTTGTTTTTGTTCATGAATCTAATTTCTTTTATGTTGTTTTTATATTTATATTTAACTAAGTATATCTATGTAACTATATATATCTTTTAGAGCATATAAGCTCATTTGTCTTGCAATTTATTTACTACCTTGCAATTTATTTACTTTCATGTTGTTTTTACGACTAATCTTTTTAGTCTTAGACTTGTCCATCAAGTCAAAACATTTTTTTTTTTATGGGACTAGTCTTTTCTTAGTCCTAAGATACCTTGATGAAGCTAAGGTTCCAATACTTGATTTATTTCTTTACTAGCTTGTTTCTTTAGTTATTATGTTTTCTTATGTTTTCATAACTTTATGATTCATAATCATGCATGAATATATTGATTTTGTCTCCACAAGGTAAATGAGGAAAGGTTTTCTTAAAATAGAAATTCTCTTCTAGAAATAAAAAAAGGAAGTAATTTTTCATAAAAATTAAGGATTTTATCTTAACAAACTTTTCTAAGAAATCTAGAGAAGTTCATAGAAATATTTTCAATACATACATAACATGAAAAGAAATTCTTGAATAAACAAAAGTTTTACTACACTTAACTTTTTTCATCAATACTAGTTTGACAAAAGAAATTTCTTTCATAAAAATAGAATGATCTTAAGAAATAAGGGAATTATTTCTATAAATATAAATTTGTTATTACTTTCAAAAAGTGTTAGAAACTAAGCTTAGAAAATAAAAATCATTCTTTAGAAATTTAAAAAGACTAAGGAAAAGAAATTAAGAAAAAGAAAAATACTCATTTAAAGTAACTTGAGATATTTTCTAAACAAAATAAGAGGAATTTTCAAAAGTTTTACTCACCTTTAAAAGATTTTACTTTTACCAAAAATTCATTGTTGAGACAACTTCATTAATTTCATACATTTGATATGATTCAATAAATATATGTAAATACATTTCAAAGGTTTTACAAACTATTATATTATCTATCTTTTTGACACAGTTTTGTTAAAAGAAGGATACAAGTTTTGTGAAAATTCGTGTTGAATATGACACCACTATTTCGGAACCCAAACAATTTAGTTTGATGAAAATATCTTTAGAAATGGATAGATCTTTTTGAATAGGTAGCAAACGATATATTATATGCGAAATTTCGAGTTAAAATGAGCAAGTTATGGCCATTTTAAGTCGGAATTTCCTGCAATCCGATTTTACCGCGAATTTAAGATAGATTTAGAATCTTCAAGAATGGAGATTCTATGAAAAACTCATTTTGTGTATTTCATCTTGTCTTGGTGAAGGAGGAACCGACATCGCTTTTCCGGAGGATTACTTTGATTAGGAGCGGTCGTCATGGAGTGAGTTAATCCCTTACTAGTTATATTTCCTTGTTAGTGCTTATAATTAGTAGTGCTAGAAAATATGGAAAAGATAAATGGATGGATGTTGTGTGATTTGGATTCATGAATGATTGAAAGCAAAGTTAAGAGTATCAAAAAAAGAATTGATGAATAATTTATGTTCTCCTGTATTGATATGATGAATATTGTGTTGATCGCCTTTAACTTGAATTCAATAATAATTGATTAAACCTATATTGAAATTAATTGATGCATATCTTATTTGTGAGTCACATTTATTTCGCTACTAGTCTTCGTGTGGGGAACCGAGAAGTTGTAGTGGTGGCTAGTAGAAGCCAGAAGTCTACACGGGCAAGTAGGAGCCTGAAATTACGAAAGTCTACAAGGCGAGTAGGAACCAGTAAATCTATAAATATTGATGGTCGTATGGGCCTGTAACCACCCAACCCCTAACATGGAGGGCGTAAAATCCATGCTACATATGATTTCCAGTTAAATTTGTGTATTTTGTTTGCTCATGTGATTGGTGCATTTTCATATGATTGTTTAAATACTTGTTTGAATTATGGATATGTTGTGTAGATGGGAGTTATCTCACTAAGCTAGTTTTGCTTATACCCCTATAGCTTTTTGTTACAGTATGATTATCTATGGTTAGCACCGAGGAGCCCCGTTTGCCAGGTATGGGCCAAAGCTACTAGGAGTTTTTGGGAGAAGTTATATGTATTTAGTTTTAAACATAGGCTTCTAGGAAAAATCTCTATCGTAGGCTTATGTTATATATGTTTCTTTGTTTATGGCTTAGTTTAGCAAGACTATTTAAGACGGGGGAATGCCCTCAAGAAGTTGTAAGAGATTATTATCTAAATGAATATTTCATATTTATTTATATAAGTTCTTGCTTACTTTTATTATCTACTTAAATGTAATACCCCTGTGAGTTTCCTACTATCTTGGAAGCATGCCTTGCATGTGATATCAAAGCTCCTGCATGACTAAGGTTTTCATTCATTAACTTTAATATTATATGCGGTGGATTGCCACGTTTAGGATACTCTCCAGGGCGTGGATAACTCAAGTTTTCCAAAATAAGTCAAGAATCAACTCACAAAGTAAAATATACATAGAAAATAAAATTTGAGAATAACTTAGAAAGACTAAAGTTTTTGAATCAAAAGTTATCTTTTAAGAATCTAAGAAAACAAATTATATCACATATTTAATGATTTAAAAATCCTTAGTTTTATTTCCAAAGAAAAAAACATAATTTTGTCAAACTTCACTTTTTCAACTACTAAAACAAAATTGTTTTATGAAAAATAATTAATTGAGAAAATATCATTAGAATCATGTATTTATTATGAGTTGCATATGTATTGAAATGATCTTTCAACTCTATGTATATATTATATATTTATATATGTTTTCTATGGAATTTTTGGTTGATACAAAGTTAGAAAAATCATGTTTTAAAGGTGGGAAATTTTCATATTGATTCTGTACCATATCTTCTATTGACCAAAATTACTTTTTATGAAGGAAATAACCTTAGAAATGGATAGATATTTTTAAATAGGTAGAAAACGATATATAATGTGCAAAATTTTGAGTTAAAATAAGCAAGTTATGGCTATTTTAAGTTAGAATTTCATCATATGCGAATTTTGATGAATTTAGATAAATAGAATTGCAAGTTTAAGTAGAACTTCAAAAAAATACTCATTTTGGGTTTTTCTCTTATTTAGGTGACATGGAGTCCGAGCTTCCTTACCCGGATGATTACTTTGACTAAGAAGCTTTCGCTATTATGGCCGAGTGAGTTTAAATTCTTATATTTTTGTACTTATGTTTTTGCTTGTAGTTTAACAACACTAGAATTTGGAAAAAAATAAAAACATGATAGCGTATGTGCTTTACTTATATGATTGAAATTATGTTAAGTATATCGAGGCAGGAATTGTTAATTAATCATTGTATAATTTAGTATAGAAACGATTTATCTGCAAATTCTATGATCACTTATAAAACATCTAATATTATGCCATGACTACTTAAATAAAATGATGCATGCATGACACGTAGTAAGTCATATTGCATTCATTACTATACCCTTGGTGGGACAAGGGCATAGTAATGAGGCTTGTAGAACCCGAAAATCTACTCTAATGCTTTGATCGCCCGTAACAAAATAGTAGGTAGACACCAAAAATAACTATAATTTAGTGGCTAGTAGTGGCTCGTATAAAAACTTTATTTACGAATTATGGCTTTATTGCCTGGAATACATAACCACCGAATGGACGGGTAAATCCATTTAAACATATGATTCCTAGAAAATCGTATAGATTGTTTGCTTATGTGTTTGATTGCATCTCATATGCTTGTTAAATAACTTGTTTGAATATTGATTTGTTCGAGTACTTTATTTGTGGAATTAATTTTCATTAATCAAGAAGCTTACCTCCTTATAGATATTTTTTTGCAGCACCCCTATCTATGGTTGATGCCTCGGGGTTATTTCTCTCAGGGATTAACTTTTGGCTTAAGGAGTGTCTAGAAGAAGTCAAAGACTAGATGTAGACTTAGACTTCTAAGTAAATCTCCATGTATTTATTTTGAATAGACTTTGATAGACTATAACTTTTGATAGGGGAATACCCCTTTGATATCTTGTAAGACTTTTTCCATATTCCTGATATTATGTTATGATTTCCATTGTTAAATTGCTATGTTGATGTCTTCTTAAACAACTTGTTTCATAGTTGGTCATTTATGATCGTGAACGTACGCCTTACACCTGGTATCGAAGCTTATGGGATGACTAAAGTTGTCATACTTTAGCTTTAATATTGAGTGTGGCAGACTGTCACGTTTAGGGTACATGTTGGGACATGACAGTTTAAGTTGGTATCAGAGCATGATTAAGAATTTTATATCATAATGGGCTTAAGAAAAAATTAGTAGAACAAAAATAGGAAAGACTTAGATAGTTTTAGCATAAGTAGAATAAGTTTTCTGACTCCCTTTCTTTTGTGAATAGATGTCCTTCGGAGAAGCTTGTTTGGAGGGACAAAAATTTCGAAAGAGGCCGAGTGAGACCTTTGTCAACTACCGGCTAAGACTTAGAGTCCTTTTTGAAGAGTTTGCTTTAGTGGGAAGACCGAAATCATTGAAGGAAATGTTTATTCTATGGAAAAAAGGATTAAGATATATCGAATGGGAAAAGGTTGTTAAGACGATAAGATATTGCCCAATAAGGAAAAAGAAATGGTCGGAGATGGCAGTAATATACGCCATCAAAAACATCGCCTTGTTCACTAACAATGAGTCCATGTTACAGGAGGCGACTTTTGTGTTATGAAGGGAAGGAACGCCAACATTTCTCGTGTCACATCCCAAAGGGTATCCTAAACGTGGCTGTCTACCATACACAATATTAAAGCCTAGGAATGACCACCTTAGTCACGCGAAGGCTTTCATACCATGTACAAGGCGTCTAACACATAAAGGAGACACATCGGAGTGATACATTTTAAATTGATACAACTTGAATAACAACGTAAAGGAAATACACTTCACTATACTTCAATTTCAATTCATCCACAGATTTCATTACACAAACTATTACAAAACATTTCACAAAACCTAGCTAATATCTTCAAGCATTTTTACTTCCTACCAAAATCCTGAAGTTACATTCGGCTCCAACCATCTCGGTCCCCAAGTGGCATTCTCCCGTCAACCTGTCTATTCAAACATCTGTTGGGGTATAAGCTACTTCTGGCTAAGTGAGAGTTCCCTTAATTTCGTACCATAACAAGCAAGTTATAATTCATCCATATGCTATGCATGAACAAACACATGAGCAGACAAGCATATGACATTCCGGTAGCCATATGTGAATGGATTTACGCCCTCCATTTTAGGGTTAGGATGGTCCATAAGACATGCAACCATAAATTCCAATCTTGAGTGGGGTGGTCCATAAGTCATGCAGCCATAATCCTGATCTCTTTCTCTTAGTTATATAACTCTGTTGTTTTATTGTAGTAGTTTTATGTGCCTACCCACATCCGTTAACTTAAGCGATCTTACATCCTTAATGTTAACATAGGCCCTCTCGCCATCTGCTAATATACTTTTGTCCCACCAAAGGTATATTAGCCAATGCAATGTGACATAATATGTGATATGCATGTACAGTTTATTCATATAATCGTGGCACGTTGATTATGTAGGTTAAGATTGATCATAGAAAATCTTAGACAATTCAACTCTATGCTAACTCATACAATGACTTTACAACAAGTCTCGTCTCGATATACTTATCATTCATTCAACCAAGATTATATCACAACTCATCATAATTTTATCTTTTCCTAATTCTAATGCAACTAGCTACAAGCACAAATAAGGTAACAAAATAAGAGGAAAACTCACTCGACCATTGGATCACCGATCTCTTAGTAAAAGTAATCCGATGGTAGGGAATTGTCGATTTCGAGGTCACCTAAAAAGGAAGAAATACCTTAATAAGTATTTTATCGCTTAACTAATCCAAACTATCTTATACAAGCTATCAAATTAGTAATTCTCGTCCTAAGCAGGAATTTCAACTTAAAAAGGCTATAACTTGGTCGTTTTAACTCGGAATTTAGCAATTTATATATCAATTTTTATCTACTTCGAAAGATATATCTAATTATAATATCATATTTAAGTTTTGAAAAATTTAAAGCTTCGAAAAGATCTGTTCAGATCAGAACAGTAGCAAAAACAGATTTAGAAAATTGATTTTGTGAAAGTTCATGAAGTTTCTACCATCTAAAGCAAGCATACATGCAATATGAGGAAGTTAATAACATAAATGATATGTCATGACATATATATGTACATGTTCTTGATGATATTTAATAAAAGAAAATTTTTAGAAAACTTTTTCCTTGTACGACTTTATGAAAAATCAATTTAGAAATGCTAGTCTTATATTCTTGACAATCCCCACTTGTTTTGAGAAAAATTCCTTGATAAAATATATTTATTCTTGTTAAAATTAAGCCTTTATTACTTATATTCTTAAGGCCTTTATTTTTTAACAAAAATTTTCATTTTACACTTTGTAAACATGTTTTTAAATATGGTTCATCCCAAAATCCGAATTTTGTAAAAATTATTTTTGTGGTGATTCCTTTAAGTAAAAACTATTTGATACTTAGAAAATTAAGGCTCAATCATACCTAGCCACTAAGGACTTCATTTTTTTAATAAAACTTCTATTTTGAGTTTGAAAAGTAAGTGTTTTCATACCATTATTTCATTATTACGAATTTCTTAAAATGACAAACAACTCAAATTTTTCCTACTTTATTTCTACAAATGTATCATGTATATATGTAATACCTACAAGCTATTATTATGAAGGCTATGAAATGATCTATCTATATGTATACAGATAGTACCAAGAACTTTTTTGAAAACTTTTACTTTGCAAAACTTTGAATTTTACTAGACTTAAGAAAATAGTTTTTCTTCTTGTAAAGTCCTACTTGCTTTTATCAAAACTCAAACTTGATGACCTATATAACCATCACCTTCATTATTTCAATAAAAACCTTCATTTTGGAGTTAGAAAATAGATGTTTAAATAGGTGGTTTGCCTAAGTACGAATTTTACAAAATTTTAAAGAATGAAAACATTGTTTAACCTATTCTTGGAAACCATTTGTTGTTCTAAGATTATATTTTGATATACCTCTCTTATCCTTGTCAAAACTTGGTCTTTGTTACATATATTCCCTAGGACTTCCATTTTCCTATAAAAATTATCATTTTGGCATTTGGAAATAGGTGTTTAAATAGTGGCTATTTTCAAATCCGAATTTTGAAAAATTCATTTGAGTTTGTTTTCTTTGTAAAACTCATTTAGTCTTTCAAAAACCATTTCCTAATCAAACCTACCCCTTAAGGCTTCCATTTCTTTAATAAAAATCTTGTTTTGAAGTTGAAAAATGGGTTTTCAAAATTGATCTTGGTTGAGATCCGAATTTACAAAATTTATTTTTGGACATATCTTTTGATAAAATCTATCTAAACTTATGAAAATTCATCCCTTACATATCTTATCTTAAGAGTCTTCCATATCTTGAATAAAAACTTCATTTTTAAGTTGGAAAACATGTTTTTAAGTCATGTCTTTGTCTAGATCCGAAAATAGAGTTTTGTTTTGAAAAATAATCTTTGAAAATCACCTTTGAACCATATAAAATAAAGTCTTGATGATATATATACACTAAGCCTTCATTATCTCAAGTAAAAATTCCATTTTGACACTTGGAAAGTGGTTTTTAAAAATGGGTCTTGCCTAGATACGAATTTCACCATTTTTGTTTAAGTTCAAAACCAAGATCTACACTTTTTATGAGCATAAATATAAAAGAAATCCATAGTAGTAAGCTATAAACTCATAGATCTAAACATAAACATAATCAAAGTTACATAAAAGCTAGATCTACAAAATATAACTACTTCTAACAAGAAAATAATAATATTACAAGAGAGTACTCATGGATAAGAGGAGTGTTTCATTTTGGCATCATTATCTTTAGCTTTTAAGCTTATGGAAGTTTATTTGATGCATGGAACTCTCACTATACTTTACCTATATCATCTATGGAAGTTTTGGACAAGAGTTTTAACAAAGGATCTTGAAGAAATATGTGTGAGAGATCATATAAGAAATAGGGGCAGCAAGTGTTCTTGCAAGAACAAGAACAAAAGAAGAAGAAAGAGAGAAAAAATAGAGAGGAAAAGTATAAAGAATGACAAAGGGTTAATGTGTGAATGAGAGAGAAAGATAGAAATGAGTTAAAGACACATTAAATGAAGTAAAAAAAAAAAATGAGCATCCAAAGAATCACTATAGTAGGCGTGAAAATGAGCAAGAGAGAGAGAGAAGTTTGGTTGGTTTTTAACTTGAAATTGTAATGTGTAATTAATGTGTAAGTGTAGCTTCTTGAAGAAGGATTAAAAGAGATTTATTTTAATCAATTTGGGCGTAATTCAAAGGACAAGGGCAGCAAAAAGGAGTAAAAAAAATTTGCTAAGAAGTGATAATGAAGTGTAGAAAGATTGAAGTGATAATGAAGTGTAGAAAGATTGAAGTGAAAAAGAAGTGATGTATGAAATGTGTACTTAAAGGTATGGGTTGTAAAAGTACTTTCTTAATAAAATAAAATAAAAATAAAAATAAGAAAATACATTCCAAATATTTGTAGTAGATTTTTCATAATTAAAATAAGATAATTAATTAATTTATTTTAGTGAATTATCAAATAAGTTATCGGTATGATCAAATACGTGAATATGAGCTATAAATGATATTTTTATAACCCAAAAAATTCTTTAAAAAATTATTTTATGAAAGTAACAATATTTTTTAAATTTTTTTCAATTATTAAATTAATTTATTTTATTTTTAGTATCGGGTCTTAAACAGAAATTGATCTTGTAAAAACTCGAAACGAACTAAATTTTGGAAAAACGGAATTTTCTAGGATATATAAAATATTTATCTAAAAATACAAGGGTTTATAAGAATAATAAAATTGTGTAATGAATACTAGTGAATAGTACAAAAGACTAGTTAATTACCGGTAATAATGAAATACGAATATAATCGCAAAATCAGATAATTCTAGTTATCGAAAAACTATAAAACCGATATTTTAGAAATCCTTATAAAAATAAGAGTCTAACGGAATTAATGGTACATTTTGATATCTTGAGCCTGGGACACGCTTTTCAAAATCTGTATCTGAACGGGTTTGAAATAAGTCAAAAATTTACTAATCTGATATTTTTAAGCGACCTTATTTTACTATGAGTCATTCTACACACTTAAACTACACTTTGGTCTTTATGGCTAAGAGCGCGAGATTGTCGGACTAAAACAACTTTATTCTACTCAAGGTTCCCGGGTGATTTTTCCAGTTTAGATCCTTGCCAATTTGGAAACTGATGGTTTATGTTTATACCACATATTTAATTTGAGAAATTTATTTTAATTTTTTTATTTTTGTAAGTATTTAATATCTCTTAACATTTTCGAAATTCTTGAATTGGGTTTTGAATTTGAAGACTGTTGAGTTCTTATTTTATTTTTAAGGAATCTCATTTTCTCAAGATTAAGAAATTTTTGGATTCGTTTGTGATTTAAGACTAGTCGAAGTTCGGTTTTAATTTGGAGTCATTTTTAGAGTTTATTTTTAATGTTTATTTTGAAATTATTTATTGGAATTTTCTGGGGCTTACATCTCGGTTTCCAAACTTAGAGGCAAATTGGGCCACTGTTCATCTATGCTCATGATGAACTCAAAGATCATAGTGATTAGTGTAGAGCTAATTATGAAGGGGCCTTTTATTGGCACAGTATGTACTAGAATATGCTCAAGCCACATGGTGAGGAAGCACCTTAACCACCGCCATTTACGGCAATTCGACTTAATATAGACAAAGTTCTAGTGGATGTTGGATTGGGTTAAACCGAAGAAGGGGAACCCGAGGAGGAAGTAGAAGAAGTTGAAAAAGAGGAAGAAGATCCAAAAGAGGACCCTGAAGAAGACCTGAAAGAAGCGCCTGCCGAGAATGAGCCCACAATCCCTTAGGAAGATTAGATGTGGATTGAAGAGGAAAGTGACCCACATGGAAATATACGACGATACAAGGAGCGACAGGCTCAGCTGGCAGCAAGGAACTGAGAAATTACCCTAGCAATGGATGTTGATGCCACACCTTCAAATCCCCCAGTCATAAATGTTGAGTTCGATGATGAAACCTTAGATCCCTGCCTGTGGAGGAATGTGTATGAGCAAAGCAAGTACTCCATTGGTCATCGAAGTGTATCTCGAGAACCAACCCGACAGCTTGCTGCTGAAGATGAGTCCCTACTCAACCAATTATTGATTTCTGACAACGATGAAGTTTATGGAGTTGATGTGATTGCCTACCTACTCGAGAGAGCAAAGGAAGTAGTGAGAAAGATAAGGATGACGGTGAGCCAATATTTGTGCAAAATTTTAAGCAAGAGACAAAAGGGGCTCGTCAAGTAGAAATCCGGGCAATGCACCATCCCCATGAAAATTGGCAAAAAAAGAATGAAAGAAGGATGAAGAAGGAAAGAGGAAGGAAGGAAGAAAGTCGACAGTTAGAACCGAGCATATCCACATAGTCCAATAGAAATTTTGTAAAAGGCTTAGAATGTTAGGTCAGGTAGATTAGATTTCATGCTTTGTGAAAAAAGTGTTGTTTGTGTTTTTCTTTGTAATGTTGTTGTATGTTGTTATGTTTAGATTTCCTTTATGTAAGGTTCTTGTACCCATTATCAATTTCTTATTTAAATGAAGATGTTTTATGTGAATTTCAATCTTATTAAGATTTCATTATTTATTTCGTGAGTTCTTATTTCAAGATTATGAATATATGCGATAAAATTTTCGTGATTTTCGCTTGATCCATTTAAGGACTTAATAAACCTATTGAAAAGATTATAAGCTTATAAAAATAAAATATAAATAGCCAAGGTAGAAGAAGAAGATGTCAAGAGTAAAGTACCTCAAATCATCCAGTAGAAGAAGCAAATCAAGCTGTTGTACCTCCCCAAAATCCACCTGCTACTGGCCCACAAGTGGATTTGCAAGCTATGCTTGGATAGTTAGCACAAGTGTTGGAAGCTCTAAGGCAAAATGTTCAAGCACCTGCTCCACCTCCACCGCAACCCATGCCACAAGCCTCTATGGAAGCACCTGCTTCGGGAAGTGCATAATCTCAAATTGTGTCTTTGTCGCCACCGTCACCACTCAGGCCATACTGGAACTCTTTACCTGAATTCATCAAGAGTGATCAGTATTTTGATGGAGCTTTTGGAAATCCAGACGAAGTTGAAGACTAGCTAACATAGATTGAAAGGTCCTTTGATTCCTTTAAAGTGCCACATCATTTGAGGATCGCCTTTGGCCCTTACATGCTTCGTCTCAATGTCTGAGTTTGGAGGAAGTCTAAGAGACACGAGTTGATGCCACCAGTTACATGAGAGATGTTTCGTCAGGAGTTCTTAGAGAACTACTTCCTCGGAAGTCTAAGAGTTCAGTACGTTGCTGATTTCTTGTACATTGCCCAAAGAGGAAGAACTGTGAAGCAATATAAAATTGAGTTCAATCAATTGTACAATATGCACCGGATTCATACAAATACAGTGAAGAACTCAAGAGGCAAGTTTTTCTAAGTGGTTTGGATGAAGAGTTACGTATCAAGCTGGAGGAGTTCGACATAAGATCTTTTAGGGAACTAGTTGAGATAGCTTGGATTGTGGAAGGAGTAAAGAAAAGGAAGGCAAGGACTGTGGAAAAGAAAGCATCTATCGTTGCATAGGGGTCGAGTTTTGCACACCTACAGAAGAGGTTCTGACCTTTTAGCAACTTCAAGAATAATGCTAATAGTGAAAATGTAAACCTTGGTTTTCTTAGTAAACGAGTAAACTCCGTAAATCGAAAATCAAAACCCTAAATAGGATTAGCACAAGAAACCTAGGAACCCTAATTCCGGCTTTCTTCAATTTCTATATAGAAGAACCTCTATAGAATAATTTAATGTGGATTATTGTTTTATAGCATATTTCAAATCGTACAAAGTTTTGATTTAAAAAAAAATTTATATTTCGGGCTTTCTAGAGCTCCATTACGGAAAAGCGAGCCCCGAAACTAAAAACTCGAAAAAATATTCTGGAATACTCTTTAGAACCGAAATTTTTTAAGGATTCCAAAAATATATGTTTTATAATTTTTCGGGTTATAAAAATTACAGTTATAGCCTTTTCCCGTATTTTTCAAACTACCGATAAAGTAGATGTCTTATCTACTATTTATTACTATTCACAAGTACAACCTACTACACACAAACCCATACCCTAGTCTTACATCCTTACAAACACTCAATTATATTTTCTTTTCCAAGAATTTTTATCTCTTAACAAATTATTACATTTAATACAATTTATTACATAAATTTCAATTTCAAATAAAATCAAAAACACTCCTCTCTTTCACTCACTAGTGGCCGACATGACCCCCCATATTTGGCTCTAAAATGTTTTGTTCTTTTTTTTTTTTTTTTTACACACACAAACCCTAATTCCTCTAATATAAATAGTCTCTTATTTTCTCTCTCATTCATTTTATTCCATTGTTCCAAAAGCTCTCAAACCCTCTCTTCTTTTCCTCTCAATGCTGTGACTCCCCTACACACACACA